>CM052884.1:2231674-2272680 GCA_028534135.1 Potos flavus
TGACTGTCTTGTTGATTTTGGCCATTCTAACTGGTGTGAGGTGATATCTCAGTGTGGTTTTGAGTTGAATCTCCCTGAAGGCTAATGATGATGAACATTTTTTCATGTGTCTGTTAGCCATTTGTATGTCTTCTTTGGAGAAGTGTCTGTTCATGTCTTCTGCCCATTTTTTGACATGATTATCTGTTTTTTGAATGTTGAGTTTGAGGAGTTCTTTATAGATCTTAGATATCAGACCTTTGTCTGTAGTGTCATTTGCGAATATCTTCTCCCATTCCGTGGGTTGCCTGTTTGTTTTGTTGACTGTTTCCTTTGCTGTGCAGAAGCTTTTTATTTTGATAAATTTCTTTGCTCTAGCTTACTTTAAGAATGCAGTCCATGCTCCATACAACACACAAAATCTGTGTTCATTGATAATGTTATTGGTAAGGCTTCCCAGTCAACAGTAGGCTATTGGGAGTTAAGTTTTGGGGGTGTCAGGAGTGGATTTTTGTCTGTGTCAGGGGTTGGCGCCCCTAACCCCTGCATTGTTCAAGAGTCAATGTACTGGAAGGAACTAGAGCACCTGCCACATGGGAGATGCTTAGTACATATTTGTGGAATAAATGTATCTTTGAATCAACTCAAAAAAGGAAATGATGAAATCAAAGTGTCACATGGGAATCCTAGTTTCGATCTACCAAAAGAAATTTTTTTTTTTATGCAGGGCAACACAGGATTAAATGGGAATACTGCAGAGACAGCTTCAGAGAAATATATGATATAATTATATATGTGTATATATAATGAATAGCTTCAGACTGAAACCTAAAAGTCTAAAAAAAGAGATTAAAAAAAAAAAAAGAGAGAGATTGAGGACTTGACTTCTATGGTAGAAGACAAGTGGCACTTGAGATTAAGTTCAAGATCCTGTGACCAGGGACAAGAACCAGCAAAACTGATAAAAACTTTCTGTAACTAAGTATATATCTTATTAAATATATACTATTAAGTATATCCTATTAAATATATCTATTTTGAATAATTTTAATAACTTTTTAATAATAAAAATTTTAAAATAATTTTTAATACCGTATAATTAACGTGTAGTGTTGTATTAGTTTCAAGGATACAATGCAGTGATTCAATAGTTCATAAAACACCAAGTACTCATCGGGACAAGTGCCTTCCTTCACCCCCATCATCTATTTCACCCATCTCCCCCAGCCGCCTCCCTTCTGGTCACCATCATTGTGTTCTCTGTAGTTAAGGGTCTGTTTCTTGGTTTTCCTCTTCTTTTTGTTTTGTTTTGTTTTGTTTCTTAAATTCCACATATGAGTGAAATCATATGGTATTTGTCTTTCTATGGCTGATTTATTTCACTTAGCATTATACTCCCTAGCTCCATCCATGTCATTGCAACTGGCAAGATTTCTTTCTTTTTTATAGCTGAGTAATAATAGTCCATTGTATACAGATATACTACTTCTTTGTCCATTCGTCTGTCGGTGGACACTTGGGCTCCTTCCATATTTTGGTTATTGCAGATAATGCTGCAATACACACAAGAGTGCATATATCTTTTTCTAATTGGTGTTTTCATCATCTTTGAGCAAATACCCAGTAGTGGAATTATTGGATCATAGAATAGTTCTATTTTTCATTTTTTTGAGGGACCGCCACACTGCTCTCCACAGTGGCTGCACCAGTTTGCATCCCCACCAACAGTGCACGAGGGTTCCTTTTTCTCCACATCCTCACTGACCCCTGTTGTTTCTTGTATTTTCTTACTTCAGTCATTCTGACAGGTGCGAGATGATATTTCACTGTAGTTTGATTTGCATTTCCCTGATGATGAGTGATCTTCGCTATCCGTTTCACACGTCTGTTGGCCGTCTGGGTGTCTTCTTTGGAGAAATGTCTGCTCAAGTCTTCTGCCCATTTTTAATTGGATTATTTGTGTTTTTGATGTTGAGTTGTATAAGTTCTCAATATATTTTGGATACTAACCCCTTATCAAATATGTCATTTGCAAATACCTTCTCCTATTCAGTGGGTTGTCTTTTAATTCTATTGATTGTTTCCTTTGCTGTACAGAGCCTTTTATTTTGATGTAGTCCAAATAGTTTATTTTTGCTTTTATTTAAATAAAATTATTATTTTATTTATATTTGCTTTTATTTATATTTGCTTTTATTTTATTTTTGCTTTATATTTGCTTCAGGAGACATACCTAGAAAAATGTTGCTATGCCAATTTCAGAGAAATTACTGCCTTCTAGGATTTTTATGGTTTCAGGTCTTATAGTTAGGTACTTAATTCATTTTGAATTTATTTTTGTGTATGGTGAAAGAAAGTAGTCCAGTTTTGTTCTTTTGAATGTTACTGTCCAGTTTTCCCAACATCATGTGTTGAAGACACCATTTGTGCACATTCCTGCCTCTTTTATCAAAGATTAATTGGGTTTATTTTGAGGCTCTGTATCTGTTTCCATTGATCTATGTGTCTATTTTGGGGGCCAGTACCCCCAAAATAGCTTTGATCACTATAGCTTTGAAATACAGCATGAAGCCTGGAATTGTGAAGCCTTCAATTTTGTTTTTCTTTTTCAAAATTGCTTTGGCTATTTGGGTTCTTTTGTGAGTCCATACACGTTTTAGTGTATTTGTTCTAGTTCTCTGAAAAATGCTATTGGTGTTTTGATAGAGTTTGCATGAAATCTGTATATCCCTTTCAGTAGTATGGACATTTTAATGATATTTGTTCTTCCAATCCATGAGCATGGAATACATTTCCATTTGTTTGTGTCATCCTCAGTTTCTTTCATCAGTATTTTATAGTTTTCAGATTACAAGTCTTTCACATCCTTGATTAATTTATTCCTGGTTACTTTTTTTATCTGGGGCAGAATTGTAAATGAGATTGTTTTCCTAGTTTCTCTTTCTGCTGCTTCATTTTTAGTGTATAGAAATGCAACCGATTTCTGTACAGTGATTTTGTATCCTATAACCTTACTGAATTCATTTACCAGTTTTGATAAGTTTTTGTTTGTTTGTTTGTTTCGTGGAATCTTTAGGGTTTTCTAGATCGTATCATCTGCAAATAGTGCAAGTTTTACTTCCTCTTGACCAATATGGATAACTCCTTTCTTTTTCTTGTGATTGCTATGGCTAGGACTTCCAATACTATGTTAAATAAAAGTGGTGACAGTGGACATCCTTCGTTATGCCTGATCTTAAGGGAAAAACTCAGTTTTTCTCCGCTGAGTATGATGTTCACTCTGAGATTTTCATCTAAGGTCTTCATTGTGTTGAGTTTGTTCTCTCTAAACCTGCTCTGTTGAGGGTTTTTATCATGAATGGGTGTTGTACTTTTTTTTAAGATTTTATTTTTATTTATTTATTTGAAAGAGACAGACAGTGACAGAGATAGTGAGACAGAGCACAAGCGGGGAGGAGAGGGAGCAGCAGTCTCCTGCTGATCAGGGAGCCCGACGCAGGGCTCGATCCCAGGACCCTGGGATCATGACCTGAGTTGAAGGCAGATGCTTAGCCAATTCTGAGCCCCCCAGGCACCCCTGGATGTTATACTTTGTCAAAAGCTTTTTCTGCATTATTGAAATGATCTACAGTTTTTATTACTTCCGTGTTGATGTGATGTATTACATTGATTGATTTGCAAATATTAAACCACCCTTGCATTTTAGGAATAAATCCGACTTGATCATGGTGAATAATTTTTTTAATGTATTGTTGGATTCAGTTTGGTAATATTTTGTTGAAGATTTTTGCTTCTATGTCCATTAGAGATATTAGCCTGTGGTTCCCTCTTTTCATAGTGTCTTTATCTGTTTTTGGTATCAGGGAAATGCACTTCTTAGAGTGAATTTGGAAGCTCTCCTTTTATTAATAGTTTGAAAAAATAGGCATTAATTCTTCTTTAAATGTTTGGTAGAATTCACCTGTGAAGCCATCTGGTCTTGGGCTTTTGTTTATTGGGAATTTTTTGATTACTAATTCAATTTTGTTGCTGGTAATTAATCTGTTCAAATTTTCTATTTCTTCTTCCTTTAGTTTTGGGAGGCTATATGTTTCTAGGAATTTATCCATTTCTTCTAGGTCGTCCAATTTGTTGGCATATAAGTTTTCATAATATTCTCATAAAATAAAATTTTGTATTTCTGTAGTGTCAGGTGTTATTTCTCCTCTTTCATTTCTGATTTTGCTTATTTAACTCCTCTCTTTCTCTCTCTCTAAGTCTGGCTAAATGTTTATCATCTTGCAAAGGATCTGCTCTTGTTTTTTTTTTTTAGTTTCTCTTTTGTTTATTCCCGCTCTAATTATTATTTCCTTTCTTCTACTGGTTTTGGGGCTTTTGTTGTTCTTCTTTTTCTAGCTCCTTTACATGTAAGGTTATGTTGTTGATTTGAGATATTTCTTTCTTGTGGTAGGTCTGTATTGCTATAAACTTGCCTTTAGAAAAGTTTTGGACCCAAAGGCTTTGGACCCTTGCATTTTTATTTTCATTTGTCTCCATATATTTTTTGATTCCTTCTTTGATTTTTCTGTTGACCCACTCATTATTTAGTAGCACTTTATTTTACCTCCAAGTGTTTGTGTTCTGTCCAGGATTTTTTTCTTGTGGTTGATTTCTAGTTCCATAGTGTTGTACTAAGGAAAGGTGTATGGTATAACTTCAGACTTTTTTTTTTTTTTTTTTTTTCAGATTTCATTTATTTATTTATTTTTAGTTAACAACCTCTGAGAAAAAGGCATTATTTCAGAGTGTGTTAATGTAACCTGTCGTATACTGTGGGGAGAGGACAGGCTAGTTTCTGCTCTGTGTATGTGAAATACGTTTGTCTACTGCATAGTGCTTTAGGCGGTGACTAATATATTTTTCTCACTTCAGTATAATATACTTACTCTCCAGAATGGCTTTTCAAGCCCACTTGTCTTCTTTTCTTTCGTCTCCCGTATTTAAAGCTATAGATTGAGAATTCAAGCACTGGAGGTTGCCCAATTTTAATCAACAATCTCAAGCTGCGGTTCAAGCCACTCGTCACTGTTTTGTAGCCTCACTGTCTGTCCGTCCAGTGAGAAAAGGCGGAAGTCCCTGCACCAAATGGTCTTTTTGTATAGCTGACCAGCTCAGCTGCGAGTGAGGAGTAGAAGAATTCAGAGCAAGTATCTGGCATCCTTGCCAGGCGTTTTTGTTGTTACTGGTTATTGTGGTGGTGGTGTTGTTAATGTCGATAAGCTCTTCTGCTCATGAACACAAAATGGCCAACCAACGACTACACGGATGCCTTGGCTCTAAAATCAAAATGACTTAACTGCAAAAAAAAGTTCTTGGAAAACTGGATTTTAGGAAGCATAGTGCACTGGAGATTTACCGCTATGCGCTGAAGTCAGTTATACACTGCGCACAGTATTTCCTTTGGAGAGATTCCATCCCAGACAAAGTAATCAGTGAAAACATAAGAGGAAGGAAAGGCACCAGTTCTTGAAGTACTCACTTAAATCAATTTATGTCAACTATAATTCAAGGGAGCATATTAAGCAAGGAGGGAATAGTGGAATAAATCTCATGTGCCTCAACCAATAAATAATGTCTTTTGGTCAGAAAATAAAAAATGTGTTTTGAAAATCTTTATACTTTGGGTCACAAGAAATGTAGGAAAGCATAGCAAAGAAACGCCTTGCATAGAGTTCTCTTTCTGCCAAGACATATTTAAAATGTAGTACCTGGCATGATTAGACAGTTAAGTTTAATAGAGTGTAAGTTTCTGCACCCATAAAATAATTTCTCTTTGTTTATATTGATTTACTAACACCTTATTGAGTGGAATGTGTGTTTTGTGGGGTGTTTTTGGTCATCTTATTGATTCACTGAAAGTTGAGAGGATGGGAAGAATAGAAATGGCTTTGAGTTCATTTTTTTCATTAAAAAGTCAGGTGTGATCAAAATTAAAACTCAAAGGTAATCTCAGTTTACAAACTCTGCCCCTTTAAAAATGTTTTCTCCATGAGGCCAAAAGAAGCTAGCTAGAGTTTAAGCTTCAATAATGGAAAGGAAGAAAGGTGATGGTGTCTTAATGTTCTGAGCTAGTGAGACCAAAACTATGGAAATGTATTCAAATTTGGCTGTTAAACTTTAAGGAAAGCTAGAGATAAATTACAAATGCATTAAGAATAGTGTGACCAAAACCCTAAGAAGACTCAATGCCAGATAAATGAGGATATGTATGTGTTTTTGTTGTTCTTGATTTTTTGTGTGTTCATGTGATCTGTATGCATTTGGATGACTGCCATGTACAAAAGGGATATTCTTCAAAAAGTCTGAGTATAGGCTTTAGAAAACTGATACTGAATCAACAGAAGAAAGTAGAATCTCACCACTTTGAAAGGCTGCGAACACAGAGATGCTGGCCCTTTTCATGCGATGTGCTCAAGCTAGAAGTCCAACTAGAAAGGGGCATGTTACAGAGAAGCCTCTAATCAAATTAGAATCTATTGTATGAACTTTACTTTTACCTAAACCAGAGAATCTATAATGTCATTAAAGCTTATGTATGTTTAAGATAAGTCAGTATTCCTGAAAAGACATGACTAATCCTTATTTTAAAATTAAGTAGTTTGTTTTTCATAAGAAAGAATTATTCCATTATTGAAAACTTCTAGATAAAACCATAAAAATAGAGAAAAGAAAAAAATGATTCCATTCTACTTGTACAATGTTAATATGCTCACGCATTAGTGCATTTCTCCATTGTATGACTTTCTATTTTTTTAAAAAAATGTTTATTTTTTATTCCAGTATAATAAGCATACAGTGTAATATTAATTTCAGGTGTACAATACAGTGATTCAGCACTCCTGTACATCACCTGGTGTTCATCACTACAGGTGCCCTCCTTCATCCCCATCACCTGCTTCTGCCACCCCCCTCCCCCACCGCACCTCTCCTCTGGTGACCATCAGTTTGTTCTCTATTGTTAAGAGTGTTTTGTTTGTTTTTTTTTTTAATTTGTAGGTTTCTTGTATGTCATTATAATCATTTTGTAAATATAGCATTTTGAAATCAATATAAAAGCTGTTTTATTTCTCTTATACTACATAGTTTAGTGATTTAAGTTATCCTACAAATAATAAATAATAATTTATCACTAATTCCCTTATTGCTATATATTTAGTGTAAGTTGGAAACTTAATATTACAAATAATACTGAGATTAAAAAAATCAATGCATACAGATTCTCCCCTATATTGGATTATTTTGTAAAAGTATTACTTTTTTAAAAACAAACAAGGATGAAAATACACTCAATGTGATTTTTCTTTAGGGAAATGTAAATTAAGACCACAATAAGACACCACTACACAATTACAAGAAAGGCTAAAATTCAAAATGCAAAACACACCTAAGTGTTGAAAAGGAAGGACTAGAACTTTCACACACCACTGATGAAAATGTAAAATGGTACAATTTTATGGGAGTTTGGCCGTGTCTGAAATAGCCAAACATGCACCATCATATCGACAAATCAAATGATTAAATAATAGAAATCAACCTCAGATCACATAGATATTGCATTTAGCAGGCGAAACCTTTAAAGCAACTATCAAAGAACCAAAGGAAAACATAATCCAAATATTAAAGTAAAATATTATCATGATCAGTAAACTGATAAGATATATCAAAGTTTAAAAAGTGTTTAAAGTGTCCAAAGCGAAAGGAAATTTTCCCTAAATTAACTCAATAATAGTTTGAGGATGTCAGAAATTTAGTGTCAGTGAAATAGAAGACAGAAAAATAGTAATTATCCAATCTAAGGAATAGACATGGAAGAATAGGATCAAAAAATAACAGACTCTCAGTTACCTATGGGAAACTATTAAGTGGATTAATGTAATTAGATATCCAGAAGGAGAAAGTAATGAGGATGAGGCCAAAAGTAAAGTTAAGAATAAATAAAGCATGATAGTCCCAAATTTGGTTTAGAAAAAAATCAACTTACTCATTCAACAAACTCATGAAGCGTAAGTAGGATGAATAAAAACAAACAAAACCTCTTACATAAACACATAATTGTGAAACTTTGGAAAAATTTCGGGAAAATAATGAAAATGCCAAAACATTATTTCTGATATAACATCCTTAAAATAAGTTGAAATACAGACATATTCAGATTATTGAAAGCTGAAGGAGTCTGCTCCAAGAAACGAGCACTACGGGAAATGCCGAGAGATACTCTTCAGGCTGAAGGAAAAGGATACCAAAGAGAAACTTGCATCTATCAGAAGGAGTAAAGAGCTTCTGAGATCATTAAAATCTGTGCTTTTCTTCCTCTAATTTCTTTATAAGTAATAACTGCTTAAGACAAAATAACCGTGCTAGGTGGTGATTACTACATACATAGATGGAAAGTATATGGAAAAAAAAAAAGCAAAAAGCAAAGCAGGAGTTTAGGTCATTGGAATCGAGCTGTTGTAATGTGATATTTCTGAAAAAGCAAGCAAAAAATGTAAGAAGTAAAATGTCACTTTGGCAATGTTAAAAATAGACTGTTCAAAACCACCATGACGGGACATGAAAGGACAAGCCATACACTGGGAAAAGCATTCTGCTACAGATCCCTGGCAAGGACTGAAAGCAGAAGATAAAAGTAGCTCAATAGTAAGAAACTGCCCAATAGAAGTAATTCAAAGAAACTTTACAAAGGAAGATTAAATGATCAACAAGCATAGAAAAAGATATTCAGTATCATTATGAGGAAACTCTAAAGTCCCAGATTAGATACCACTGCACCCCTGACAGAATCTCTAAATTAAAAAAAAATAATAATAAGATAGTTCCAAGTGCAGGCGAGGATGCAGAGAAATGGAAACCCTAGAGGGAGTGCAGAGGAGTGTAGGCACTTTAGAGCTAAATATCCACTTCCCATATGACCCGGCAATGTCAATCCTGAGCATTCACCGCAGAAAAATGAATACATGTCCACAAAAGACTTACCCAAGGATGCCCACAGCAACATTATTTTCACACATTAAGACCTGGAAAAAAACAAACTCTCCACCAACAGGTGAACTGGCAAATTTATACTATAGAATATTAATAAGCAATAAAAATGAACCAACCACAGATGCAGGGAATAACATGATTGCATCTCAAAAACATTATGTTGAGCAAAAGAAGCCAGGTGCAAATTATTATATGCTGTATAATTATTTTATATAAAGTTCAGAAATGATACACATATAATAAAATTTCCCAGGGTCAGCCCTAATTCCCAAGGCCATATTTCACACGTAGTCACGGCACCCACCAATTTTTGTACGCAACAGCAACTTTCAACACTCGAGAACTTTTAACTAACGTGTGTCAATACATAGAGCAAAAAAGATGAGATTTAAGTTATCACGCTGGTCAGCTGGGAAGGAAAAATGACAATGCTAATACAGTGTAAGAGTTCAGACAGTTCGCCGAGTGACTTTATTTTCTTGACGAGTGTCTGTGACAGGCAGTCAGAACGCAGGTACTTTATGCAGAGATAAAGCTCAACAAAATGGAGGAGTGAATCCGGAGTGTGCTTTGTATGTCCTTTCTGAAAACAAAACTGCCTCCAACAAGTCATTACAGAGTTACCTACAAAGGTCTGGCTTCCACTTTGCCCCCAGTAACCACACTCAGAGGGTAGAATTCGCTCGAACTTAACGTGAATCACAAGCCTGTTACCATGAGGACTCCCGTGCAGTAAGCCTACCCTTCTTCAGAAGTCTAATATTTATAAGACTCTTTGCAAATAGTAACTATAAAGTCTATTTTGCTTCTCATTTAATTATTCCTGATTGAATAGTGTGACTACTCTGTCCTTTTTTTAAAATTTATTCTACCCATTTCTAAAAGTAGCATGATTAGTAGACAACAACACAAATTTACTTTGTTTTTTATTACCAAACTTACTTTGTTTTCTGCAAGCTGATACCTACTAATAAGAAACTAGGTCTACTGTCATTAATGTCATCCATGTGGTCTTTCCGGTGACTTTCTTACCGATAGACTTTCATGAGATTTGGAGGGATACTCTCATTTTATATCTGACCTCACAGCATAGCAACTATTTCATACAACCTTGTTTTTTCAACCATTGCTTTTTAGACAAGGTGCATTTGAAAATTATCATGTCTTAATGTGTAGAATATAAGAGTTTGTCTTTAGAGGTTGCTATACTGAAGAAAAATAAAAACGTAGGAATCACATCTTGATATTATTTGGAGCTGGGAAGTGGGTGGGGAGAGGACCAGCAAGGCAGGTTGTGTTGAAGTTAGCCTTCACTAATTTCCCATGAGGGAAGGTGCTACATACCTCATAACAGAGGGCTGGAAAGATGACCTCATTTTCAGATCTGTGAGGCAAGGAAGGAAGATAATTGGGTCTTCAAATTCATGAGGCAAAAATCAAGTCACTGTCCGCTAAATACCTAGCATAAAATAAGCTCAAAGTCAAACCTATAACACTTCTACAAGAAGGTTAATTGCATGGTTATAGACACAGAAATGTATTAATTATTCAAAGTTATACTTCTAAACCCACAGCATTTTTTCCTCATCTGAATATAGCATTATGCACCATTATCATAGCC
The DNA here is from genome assembly GCA_028534135.1 of Potos flavus. Classification (NCBI taxonomy): domain Eukaryota; kingdom Metazoa; phylum Chordata; class Mammalia; order Carnivora; family Procyonidae; genus Potos; species Potos flavus. The sequence goes on from CM052884.1 coordinate 2,242,299, forward strand.
TTTGGTGTGCTCATAGAGCGTTAAGTAACCTTCTAAGTATTTTCATTAAAGGAAAACAGAGAAATAAATGAAATTAGGTGTTAGTGCTTTAATATCATCTGTTTTTTGTTCCCCATTCTAGATCTAGTTTTGAAGAAATAAAAGCCCAGAGAAATTTATGTGGTCGAGATTGCCAAAATTTCTGGATGAGATCTCTTCCAAATACACCAGCAGACAAGGAAGGAGGCCTTGAGTCCTAGAAGAGGTGAGTACAGTAAGACCTTTGCAAAGTAAGTCTTGACGAAGTAAGACCTTGACAAAGCTCCAAGCATTTCCCTGATCTCGGGCAAGTAGTACAAGAGACGTTGAGAACTGATAAAATCATACATTTTCATGTACTGTGAAATCAATCATTAACTAAAGCATGCGCGCATTTACACCATCTCAGAAGGATTTTGGTTACCATGCATTTAGGTTGTCGGGCACTTACTCTAACTCTTACTCCTGGTTAAAAGTGAACCTCAAACTGATGGGCTAAATCAACTATCCAGATTTTTTGAAAAATCAGATTTAAGATCTTGTGTGACTGAATCATGGCTGTAAGGTAGAGATCACATAGCCTACCACATTTTATTCATGGAGGTGGCATGGGGCTGAGCACCAAAGGCACTATGTTTAAGAACACATCATGCGTCCGACGCCTAGAGACAGTAATGGCTAGCTAGAGAGGAAGTGAAATATATTGACTAGCGAAGCAAATTAAATGGAACTTTTAAATTATTTCGGAAAATATTTTTTCATATGCTTGAATTCCACTTCAGGAAAAAATGCTAATTAAATTCTCTGCAGATAATTGAACAAGTACTGTGCATGGTATCCTATAGTAATCTCCCTATATGTTTTTACCTAATGTGTGTTTATTTTATTTCACTTGGAGGAGAGTCCTTCAATGTCTTTGCAAACTGTGTCCACATTAACCTGTGGGAATTCACTTCCAAACCCCAGGGCTTTCTAGGAAAGAACTCCTACAGAAAAAAATCAGTTCTGCTTCAGTTTATGAAGGGATATTCTTTTCTTATTCACAGTTCTCATTAACTATGAGGGCTGCAGGGCAATGAGCATTATCCTTTCACTTCTTCTGCACAGTGGAAACATTCTTAGGTTGACTAGATTAAGCACTTTGCTTTTCATTTGTGTGTTTAAATTCTTCATCCCTGATGTGCCTCAAATCTCCAGGATTTCCTTTACATTAAAATCCCAGTTATAGATGTTTTCTCCTTCAGTAATTAACATCAACCTTCAGACCTTTCTAAACTCAAATTTAAATTACAGCCAGCTAGAAATTTCCCATTGTTTCTTTCAGGAGTAGGCATTTTGTGTGTCAAATGAAAAAAGGGCTATCATTCTAAAATAGATGTTTTAGAAAATCTAGACAGCCGTCAGAAATTCCCCCACAGAGGTGGAAATGAGACAAATTAAACCTTCATCGAGATGAAATCCTAGAGACTTAGCCTGTCTACAAAAGCCAAATAGAAGCAAAAGAGATTTATGAGGAAATTTGTTGTATTAACACTAGCGAAATGCACTGGGGATCCCTTCTTGATCTGGTTCTTAATCATTCCAGATTTGTACCAGGATTTTTTTTCCTACTAATGTAACAAAAGTATATCCCTTTATAATCATAAATCAGGAAAAAGTCAGTCTTGACATGCCTGTTTTTCAAGCTTTGGTGTTGTGAGGAATTAAAATATCAACTTACAAGGGTGTGAACATCAGTTACACTCTGTGCTCACTGGACGCTTTCTGCTTCTGAGCATAGGAGGAAACTAGTCACTTCAGTTATGCCATATGTTGTGAACCTTTCTCTACCGTCCTGTCCAGGATGTTACTTTCTTTGAGAGTGTTTTCCTTTTGTCCTTGAATTCGTTGCTGTAGCTCTGTGTAACAATTGCTTTGGTCAAGTTTGGAGCATAAGGGAATACTCATCATAGCAATCCAAATTCAGGGCTTCCTTAGTAGCAAAAAAGAAGCAAAGAGATAACTCTAAGTTCATGTTCAAGGAATTCTAAGAAGTTAGTTTTTCTAGAAGTAGGAGTTGGACTAAAATGTCATTTAAGTGTTATTTACTGGTGGGATTTTTGTACAGACAACCAAGAATATTTAAATTTTGCTCTGACTCCACCCAGCTCTCCTACTTGCCAGGTGTTCAGAAGAAATGCATATATGTAAGAAATAATGCAAAATAGAGTAAGGGGCCCCTGAGTGGCTCAGTCGGTTAAGCATCTGCCTTCAGCTCAGGTCATGATCCCAGGATCCTGGGATCAAGCCCCACATCGGGCTCTCTGCTCAGTGTGGGACCTGCTTCTCCCTCTGCCCCTGCCTGCCCCTCTGCCTACTTGTGATCCCTCTCTCTGTCAAATAAATAAATAAAATCTTAAGGAAAAAAAGAAAACAGAATAAAGTCAACCTTTACATTAACTAGTGATTTGGCCACGAAACCCACTGTAGGACTCTTGTATACTGAATTTGTTTTCTTTGGAAACCCTCAAATCAAAGTCCACTCCATTCTTCCTTCATGTGCAGGTGGAAATCTCATATCTTATCCTTCTGATGAATGGAAGAGTCAATCCAAAGCACAAAAGTCAATGCACACAAATAGGCATGTGTGCAAATACATCCACAGTACATACAAACACACCCACCTGCCCGTGCATGCACACGTGGATGCTCAAGAAAGAAAGAAGGAGTATCTTTTTGTAATGTATGTCTTAGATCTGTCCAAGCCACAGACTCAGCTTTCTCAGGCTGGCACGTAGCCTGAGTTTAGACGTTGTATGAGCAGCAGAAGGAAAGTCAAAGGAGGAAGGCAGGTGTCTGGTTCCTTAATCTTTTGGTACATTCTTACCTTTATTTAGCAACATCCATTGCAGCAAGGGATAGCAATTTTTATTTGAATACAGCTCTGAAGTCCTTCCTCCATGCAATCTCATTTGTATTCCATTTCATATGCCACTTCCTACTTCAGCTCCAGTGGGTTTGACCCAACAGATAAATGTGGAATTTGCCTTAAGGTGTTATCTGGGTAAACAGAGTGGATGGAATGTCAAGTGTTCTCTCGGGTACACTGGATTGGATCTATTGACAAGGCAGAGGTCAATGAACTGGCCTCCCTGGGCTGACTGAAGTTCTGTGTAAGAGTTAGTGTAAAGAGATAGAGGCCAAGGTTATTAGGACATGGGGACAGTTTGGCAAGGGAGAGGATGGCGTTCTTTCTTTCTCTCCCTGGTCCCATCCCTTCTCTTTGGGGACCACCGTATCCTCTCCCAGAGAAAGGGAAAGGATGTAATGGATATGTGCTACTCATTTCCTTCCCAGTCAGTAACCTTCAAGGAGTTGTAATGACCATGATTGTGAAATCATATGAAACTGGTGTAAAAACGTTTTTGAATGAATAATTTTATCATCAGAAGTGACCTTACCCCATTTTCAGAGCTTCCCCAGACAAATAATAGATGAGCTTTTTTTATGTTTGTCCATTCCTTTACTATATATTTATTGAGCACCTGCTTAAGGCCTGACACATTTAATGATACCTTCCTCTCTAGTATAAGTGAAATAATCAATACAATGGAAATCACAAGATTCCAGGAGTTGGGATGGGTCTATTACAATGCTAGTGGGAGACTCCCATGTGCACTTCACCAATGTTAATTTATTTAATCTTCTCTCTCTCTCTCTCTCACACACACACACACACACACATAAAACTGGTTCTTTTAGGGTCCATAAATTAGTTGCCCAATGTCACACAGCTAGTAAATTGTGAAGCTGTGACCTGCCCCCAGCCTGCCCCCAGTGTCCATTCACTTAAACATCATACTGCACTTGATCGCTATTCATGCACCAATATAATAAGAACAGTTTTTACTTAAATGGAAAAAGTTAATAATATAATATTTAGTGTAAGAAAAATATACAAGTAACCAAGATAGAGAGGGGGCAGGTAGAGAGAGAAAGAGAAACAGAGCGAGAAATGCCAACAGATGAGGCACTCCTGTGTCGAGAGATTTCCTGCTGTACCTGGCCCACCTGGCTACCTGTTCTCCACCCCTTCACTCTTATAGAACCAAAAACCCAGACAGATTTAGAGGTGGAAGTTTAGTCAGGAGTTCACATCCTTCCATCCCCAGTGTTTCAATATTAAATTCCTTTGAAATGAAAACAGTGTCGATATTAGGTCCACAGATAATAAGAACAATCTTGCAGAGAGAATTTAAATGAAAAAAAAAAAAATCTTAGGGGATGGCTGTTTCTGGACTGTGAAGCCATCATCTCTCATTCAGTCTAAATTGATAGCATCTTCCAGTGATGACACAGTAACACTATCTTGGCTCTGAAATCTGCCGGGCATTTTCTTTGAGTAGACCCTGGTTCAGGAATGCTCATTTCCTCTTGTGAAAAGAAAAAAAAAAAAAAAAAAGAACTTTGTTTCTACCTCCTCAATTCATATCAAGACTTATCTTTTTGACTCAACCTATCCTAATAAGCTACCCAAGGCAATTTCCCAAAACTTATTCTGTATTAATACTGTGAATTTTGAGTTTCATTGGTGTGATTTTCAAATCCCCAAATTAAACCTCTTCAGATTTGAAGGTATGAGAGGTAGTTTAAATAAAAATCAACTTATGGAGATTTTCAATTGTAACGTTTAAATGATCTGTTATAATTCAGAAGAGAGTAGCATCTGTTATGATTAGACATTTATTTGGTGATTTTCAAAAGATTTTGCCTTCTGGAGTGGTAGCTATTGAAGATCATTAAGTTAAAGCAGCAGCATGGGAAGTGAAATTCTGGGACTATCTGTGACACCTAGAATATTACACAAATTGTTGATTTCTCTGAAAAAAGGCTTCATTAAATATTATTTTGTTTTGTCTTATTTAGTTAGTGAATGTGCTACTTAATTTGATTTGCTACATATTGGAGCAATATATTTTAGAGAACAATAAATTAACTGTATACATTATTAATTTTTAATTTTTGTTTACCTTAGACTGCCATTTAAAATCAAATGCTATCGCATTGACTGTTCCCTCTTTTCTGACACATCATCAAGTTTTGTATCGCTGTACTTCTGTTTCTGCTGTTCCTTAACCTGGGATTATTGCAGTATACACATCTCATACCCCACACAGATCACCTTGACTCCCTGGTGCAGCCACCTCCCACTTTTGCTAGACCTGAAATGAATGGCTTACATCTCGACCTTCTCCAGAGAGTCACCTTGGCAATTCTGGAGTCATTACACTCCAGAGCTGCCCATGGATGAGTCAAGGCTAGACTTCCCTGGAGACCACATCTCGATGGACTCTTTCCCCTTCCCTATTCTGTCTTACAGGGTTTTCCACAGAAGGATTCCTTTAACAAATCACATGTACCTCAATATCTGCCTTAGGCTTGGCTTTGAGGGAACTTGACCTAAGAAATGACCATCCCCACTCTTGTCTACCATATAAATTACTCTAATTCCCCGGGGTCCAGCTCAAATCCATTTCCTCTGATGTCTTTGAGTACATTCCTTCCACCTTGACATCCCTGGCAAAACTAATGTGCTTTTTTTTTTCTGCATTGTAATGGAGTATACAGCATTTATATTAAGTTCATTCAATCTATATGTATTCATCCAAAACCCGTTTGTTCAGTACCTGCTACACACCCAACACTATTTTAGGCATCAACAACACAAAAGTGAGTAAAACACACAACGTCCTGTTCTCATGAAGCTTATAGTCTAGTGAAGGGAGATGTGATCAATACAAGTAGACAAATTAGTGTATTAGATAAATTTAGACAGAAACGAATATAATAGTGAAACTAAGTAGTGCAATGGAAGGGAAAATTTCTTTAGACTGGGAATTCAGGGAAATGCTCTCTGCAGAACTAAGCCATGATGGTATTCTTATATAAAGCTAAGAGCTTATCAAGAATGGAGAGCATGCATGTTTTGCACTATGACATGCATAGCATAAACAAACACAAACAAACCAAAGGACGACTGACATAAATAAGAATACTCTACTGTTAATTGAATAGAATTCCCAAAAATAGTGTTCTGATTCTTTTTCTTTGAAACTTTTCTTTAGTTCAATGATACTCAAAGGAAATTTGAGAGTTCCTGTTTTAAATCATGTCTAATTAAGAAGCCCTAAATTATCCTTACTCAATTTCCATTGAAATATCCATGAAGACTGAGAGAGGAAAAAAAAAAAAAAATCACAATGTGGAAAGCCAAGTCTTCCAGGCAAAAAAATTAGCAATCTTTGATAAATCTTGCAAAAGTAGTCCACAGGACTGGATAAAAGAATATTTGGGTGACATATGCATATTCTTTTTTAAAAATAATTTTTATTTTATTTTATTTTTTTAAGAGAGAGAGCATGAAGGGGTGCCTGGGTAGTCAGTTAAGCGTCTGCCTTTGGCTCAGGTCATGATCCCAGGGTCCTGGAATTGAGCCCCAGCTTGGGCTCCCTGCTTAGCGGGGAGCCTGCTTCTCCCTCTCCCTTTGCTTGCTCCTCCCCCTACTTGTGCTCTCTCTCTCTCTCGCTCTCTCTTTGTGTCACATAAATAAAATCTTTAAAAAAAGAGAGAGAGAGAGAGAGCAAGAGAGACAGCATGTGTGTGAGCAGGGGGCAGAGCTAGGGAGAGAATCTCAAGCAGACTCTATGCTCACTTTGGAGCCCCTGATTCAGGGCTCGAACTCTGAATGTTGAGATTGTGACCCGAGCCAAAATCAAGAGTCCCATGCTCATCTGACTGAGCCCCCCAGATGCCCTCACATACGCATATTCTAACTCACAAAGTAGTGCACTTCCTACACAGTCAATATAGGGAGACTTGTGGTTAGTGCTGCGGGTTGCCCCTGGCCCGGAGATCTAAGATTTGTGCCAACCAGAAATGGGAGTTGCTGTCCCACTGACAGACAGGTTTGTTTCACAAAGAGTCAGTTACCCGGCTTTCCTCCACTGATATCAGACTTATTACACAGTCCTCAGACTCACCCACATCCTTGAGAAAAGTGACCACATAAGAGATAAATTTTTAAAATGTAACTTTCTTTAAGCCAACAATAACCAGTTAAAAGACAGTATAAGAATAATTGCATTCACAGCAGTGGCACAACCGTAAAAAGAGATAAGAAATATTAGGAGTATGTATTTATATATATAGATATATATTTAATATATAAATATAAATATATTTAATAGTACATTTTGTAGATTTTTAGAAAACTACAAAATATATATTATATAATATAAAAATATATATATACAATATGTATAATGCAAATATATATATATATATAGAGAGAGAGAAAGAGATTCTAGGTTAGAAAATGGAATACATTAAAGATGTCTCTTTCCCAAGTTTATTTACAGTTTAAAGTAATGTCACTGTCTTTCAAAAAGGAAACTAAATAAAGATGTTTTCTGATAAACAAAAGCTAGAAGAATTCATCTCAACAAACTTGCACTGAAAGACGTACTAAAGTTCCTCAGGAAGGAGAAAAACGATAGCAGAAGGAAATTTAGTAGAAGTAGAAGTATAAATAGAAGAAGATATGACAAGTTCTGGGAATTGTAAATATTAAGAGTGTACATTAAAAAAATTTTGTTACTCTTTTAAATCTTTTTACATAGTGTTGAGTATTTAGTACAAATATAACAACAATGTATTTTGGAATTTATAATATAAGCAAAAGAAAAAATGTATGACCACCATAGCATGAAGAATGGTGAAGGAATGTGAAATACCCTGTGGTAAAGTTTTTGTATTATATACAAAGTGTTGTATTACTTGAGAATAGATTGTGATAAGTTAAAAATGCATATTATGAAACCTAAAGCGATGAGAGGTATAATTCTTTTTTTTTCCTTTTTAAAGAGGTATAGTTCTTAAAGCAATAGAGAAGATGAAATGAAATCATAAAAAAAAAAATGTACAGTCCATAAGATCATAGAAAAAAAGATTAAAAGGAACAGCTGGCAACAAATGGAAACAAATTTAAGGAAGGTATGCTTAAGACCCACCCTATCGATAATTATGTTAAATATAAATTATCTGAACATTCGAACTAAAAGGTGCAAATTATCAGATGGGATAAAAAAGCAAAACTCTACTACGTGCTGCCTGTAAGAAATCCACTGTAAATATAAAGACACAGAGAAGTTAAAAGTAAAAGGATTTAACAAGATATACTGTGAAAACAAAGCTCAAAAGAAAATTGGAGTTATTATATTAATATTAGAAAAAGTAGATCACAGTACAGGAAATATTACCAGGGACAAAGAGGGGAATTTCACTAAAAAGGGGTCAGTTTATCAAGAGGACATAATCATTCCAAATGTGTATGGACCAAATAACAGAGCTTCAAAATATGTGAAGCAAAATTTTATGAGAACTAATCAAATCCATAATTATCACTAGAGATTTCAGTACTTCTCTCTCAATTCTTATTAAGGAACTAGCCAGAAAATCAGAAATGATATATAAGACTTGAAAAATACTATCAATCAACTTGCAGGTCTTTATATTCATAGAATACTCCACCCAAAACCACATTAAATATGGATTCTTTTCAAGTAAAAGGGAACATTCATGAGGCTGGAACACATTCTGAGCCACAAGAAAAATCTCAATAAATTTAAATGGACAGAACTTGTACAAAATATGTTCTCTGACTAAATGACATTATACAAGAAAGAAAAAAGATGAGATCTGAAAAACCTCCAAATATTTGGAAATTAATCAATACAACATGGGTTACAAATAATCTATAAATTGAAGAAGAAAGTATAAATAAAATTAAAAATACTCTAAATCAGTGAAAATCAAAACACAGGGTATCAAAATTTGTGGGATGAGGCTAGGCAGTGCTTAGAAGGAAAATAAATTATCATTTTAAATGCTTATATTGGAAAAGAAGAAAGGTTTTATATCAACGATCTTATCTTCTACCTTAAGAAATGAGGGGGTAAAAGTCAAACACAAAGTTAGCAGTAAGAAAGCAATGCTGATAAAAAAAAAGAATGAAATAAAAGAAGAAACAATAGGGAAAAAAAACAATGAAACCATAAGCTGGTTCTTTGCAAAGATGATTAAAATTTATAAAGTCTTCTAAGTCATACCAATCAGGACAAAGAAGACACAAATTGCAGATACTACAAACATCACTGCTAATCCTACAAGCATCAAAAGATAAATATAGAATATTATCAATAATCACAGGCCGATAAATCAACAATGAAGATGAAATATACAAATCCCTTATAAGACACAAACTGCCAAAGCTCACACAAGGAGAAAACTATAACCCAGAAAACCTTTTATCTATTAGAGAAATTGAATCTATCTTTGAAGATCGTCCCCAATGAAAATTTTAGACTGAGATGAGTCCAGTGTGGATTCTGCCAAACACCTATGAAAGAAATAATACCAGTTTTACATAAATTCTTCAGAAAACAGTCTCCCAAGCTTATTTTATGAGGTCAGAAATATCCTGATATGAAAAATCCAAAGACATTACAAGAAAAGAAAACTAGACCTCAAAATCCCTCATTAACTTAGATGCAGATAAATGTAACAAAACTCTAGAAACTCAAATTCAACGATATATAGATATAGACATAGATATAGATATATATTATTATATATATTTAAAATGAGGGTCATTACCAGGTGTGGTTTATCTCAGGATACATGGCTTTCTTAACATTTGAAATCTAAATCATATAATTCACTATATTAATACACCAAAAAGGAAAAAAATACATATATATATTTTAAAGATTTTATTTATTTATTTGACAAAGAGAGATCACAAGTAGGCAGAGAGGCAGGCAGAGAGAGAGGGGGAAGCAGGCTCCCTGCTGAGCAAAGAGCCTGATGTGGGGCTCGATCCCAGGACCCTGAGATCATGACCTGAGCCAAACTCAGTGGGTTACACTGAGCCACCCAGGCGCCCTGAAAATATATATATTTATCTCAATTGATGTAAAAGATATTTCTTCATACCCATTCATGATTAAAATGATAGGAAAACTAGCAGCAAACTAGAAATAAAGGAACTCCCTCAAACTAATCAAAGCAGGTATGAAAATCCTACAGCTAAAAAAAAAAGAAGAAAAGAAAATCTTCTAGCTAACATCATAATCAATGGTTAAAAGCTGAATGCTATCCTCCTAAGACTGAAAACATTACAACATGTCTGCTCACATCACTTTTATTCCCCTCTGAAATAGAGGACGTTGTTAATGCAGTAAGCAAGTAGAGGAAATAAAAGGCATACAGATGGGAAAGGAGGAGGTGAACTTCAGGGCTTCATCTCATAGCCCTGAGATCATGACCTGAGCCAAAGTCAAAAGTCAGATGCTTAACCGACTGAGCCACCCAGGTGCCCTGGCAAGAGAAATTCTTGATTTTATAAGGTAGGTATGCCCTAATTTCTAACATTTACTGATCTCTCTCCGAGTAATGAAATATTAAGAGAAATTCCAAGATTATGTCTTTGCTGTTTTAAGAAGTGTGCCAGAAAGCGTTTAATTTTAGTAGGAAAAGCTTTCCACTTGCCTCTAATAGGGAAGGCATATTCATTTACATGCCTTCCAATTACTTATTACAAATAATTAAACAGATGAGGTACTATCCTAATACAGTCTCATTATTCTCATCTGTATAAGTTAATGAAAAATACAGAAATGAAAACAACTTTGTTAGCATAATAGATTCACTGAGAAATCAAAGCTTTTGAATCACACATGAAAAAGCAGGAAAAACATAGTGGTTCACAGGTAGAGTCAGTGCTTGTAAAGTAAACACGGGATTTATCTTTCAGTGTTTAAGAGGAAAAGAATTACTCAGTATATTCACATATCAAATCCAATTTCATTTAAACAGACTAGGAATCAGATGGCAACACTTCGAAGTGATATCTACATTTAGGAAGAACAAAATGGGGTCCCTAGCCCACTAATGCTGATTCGAGGCCATTTCCTGCCAAGCTTTGCTGGCTGAACAGGAAACAGGCAAATGCATGCTTATTACACCTTTTACGGAGAAAACTCGGTATTCAGGAGGGTTGATCTCTACCTCTGTCACTGTTCCTTCTAGTGAGCTAATTTTCTGGAAGATGAAATGTGAGTCATAATAATGGCTTAAATTTATGGAGTTAGTATTATTGGCATATTTAGGAGCCCTGTAAAAAGTGTCCAATAATCGCCCTCAATTCTGAGACTCAGAGAGATTGAGAAGCATGCCCAAGATCACATGGATTTAAGTGGCTAGAGGTGAATTAATAAGTGAGCAAACTCTCGGACTCTGACAACTAACCATTTTGCAACCCGACTCCTAAGTCTTACATACTTTAGTTAATGTCTCCATTTTATACTGCCCTGAATCCCCTTTCACTTGAACCATGACAATACACCTCAAAAGTGGTCTTTGACACATTGTATTAATTCTACCCATTGTGGTCAGACCAATTTTTATTAAATACAGCTTCATAATGCCAAATTTCAGGGGAAAAATTTTAACGGCTCCCCATTTCACAATCGATAATAAAATTGCATAACTCCTAGAATCTAGGCATTTCCCAGAAACACCTCCATTTTCTCACCTTTCTGACTTAGCTCATATTGTTTCCTCTGCTTGTGTTGAAAATCCAAGTAAAGATGACCTTAAGCTAACATTCCACAATTTACTCCTCCCAACCTCTTCTTAACATATTTACAGAAACAGAAAAAGTCAAAGGATATAGCAGCCATCCAAACTAATAAAAACAAGAAGATATTAAGTTTTGGGAGCAGGTTCCCATAATATCAAGACCAACTGACAAATTCAATCCTAAAGTAAACTCTCCTTTCAGTGGTATAAGAGCCACTGTCTCCATCTATGGCTTTCTGTGATTTCAGTTACGTGAGGTCAACTGCCACTTGGAAGCAGATGGCCCTCCCTCTGACATATCATCTGTAGGTCACCAGTGGCCTAATGCTACACCACAATGTCTGCCTTACTCACCCTACTTCATCTCATCACATAGGCATTTTAACATATATTATCACAAGAAAAAGGATGAGTACTGGACAATAAAATATTTTGGGGGACAGAGAGAGAGACCACATTCACATAACTTTCAATATAGTCTATGGTTAATTGTTCTATTTTATTATTAGTCATTGCTGTTAATCACGTACCATGCCTGTGGCACCTGGGGGGCTCAGTTGGTTAAGCATCTGCCTTCAGCTCAGGTCATGATCTCAGGGTCCTCGGATTGAGCCCAGAGTTGCATTGGGCTCTCCGCTCTGTGGGGAGTCAGCTTCTCACTCTCCCATGGTCCCTCCCCCGACTTGTGCTCGCTCACACGTGCTCTCTCTCTCTCTCAAATAAATAAATAACAATCATTAAAATAAAAAAAAAACCTCACACCATGCCTAATTTATAAGTTAAGCTTAATTATAGGTATGTATGTAGAGGAAAACACCCATAGCATATATGGGGTTTGGTTACTATCCATGGTTTCAGGCATCCACTGGGAGTCTTGGAACACATACCCTGCAGAGAAGGGCAAACTTCTCCCAGTGACAAAGAGGCATGCAGGAGGCATCCCCTACTCATGTCCTTGGGTTGAACGACAGAAATCAACCAAAACAACAAATCAACCCAAACAAAAATCTACATCAGTCAGAAAACCCATCAGAACATCAGACCCTACTGTCAAACCTTCCTCCTCAACCTAACAACCTCAATGTCTTTCAGCATCCACTGAGAGGCTACAGTCTCAATGTGAAGGCATGACAGGAAATAAAAGGTTTACTTCTGCATGTTGCATGCAGGACTTGTGACTTCCATGAATAGTACATAATTCATTTAATGGAGGAAGACCACAGGTGACCTTGTCCTGTTCTACTGCCCGTAACCAGGGGACTTGTGAGGAGCAGAAGATGAGTGACCTAAGAGACATTCAACTGTGCAAGAAGCAATCAGATAAATGTCATCCGGGAATTCGAGGCGGGACTAGGAACTGGACACATTATTCTACTCTCCAGTTCTACCTTTGAAGAAGCACCTGAACGGAGTGGGTGAAAATCAATTCAAACATAGTCTTTATTGGTAGTAGTGATTGGTAGTAGTGATTGGTAGTAGTGATTGGTATAGTTGTGATAAAGAAGTAACTACAGCTTAAAAGAAAGGAAATACTGCATAAAGCCTGAGACAAAGAACAGGCTTTTAGAAATGAAGAAAAAGAAGAAAATATTAAGAAATTTCTACTTATTTTCAAAGTTGTAAGAAAATATCAGTCATATGGAACATTCTACTAAATGTTTGGGTTACCAAGATAGAACTTATTATGGTATGGCCTCAAATAATTGGAGTTTCTGTATAAGTAAAGGTTCAGAAATAATTCAGATATACCAATCTGTTATTTTTAAAAGTTATTCAGTGTCTAGTATGTATATAAGCAATGTATTCAAGCCAAAAAGAAAAAGCTTGAGCATGTAGTTGGAGTATGATGATCTTATCAGGCAATATACTGAATAAAGATAAGTATCCACCTGAATTTGCTAGTGTAGGCTCTAAATCAAGTGTAGTCCCATATGAACTTGCCTGCAGAACTCAGTGTGCTTTGAAGCAATGTTGTGGGACACAGCCACAAGCCCCTTCTGGAAAGGATGCAGAAAAGGCCCCAATAGTTAGCATTCCTTGTCTAGAACTTAGTGACAATCTAGAGAAGGAGCCCAGGATGACTGAAGTTGGAGGCATCCCTGCTGTTGTGATAGGAATTTAAAAAATGCCAAACAACCTGCATGATCTTTGTGAGTCTTGAGAAAGATGTGATACTGACTTTTGCTTTAAACTGCAAGAGGAAAAAGACTCCATTTCAATTCTAAGTAGTGAAATTCTAAGAAGTCCTTGTCTGGTCACGCAGTTTAATTCTATTCTTGTAAGAACATAATGGGACTGCTGTGCAGAGTTCCATATTACAACTTTGTGATTATTAGTGCAGAGTACAGCTATGCTCTAACAATTTTGGGAAGTTTCATGTTACATTTTTGTTTAGAGTATAAACCTCATATAACATAATGACATTTGATTTCCAGTTTTTCCATGATAAAAAACTAAATAGGGGAATAAATAAATTAAAATTGTTACTGGAAGAAAAAAAAAAAAAAAGATAAGTATCTACCTAAGCACATTGAGACAATTTAATATATTGTGGAAACAAACAAGTTGAAGAAGCATGTAAGGACAGAAAAGGACAAAAAAGTTATGCTGTCTTCAGACGTAGATATATTTTTATTCAAGCAAGACCTGAAAAGTCATACTACTGATAAACCATTAATAAAAGATAACTTAGGGACATTTTAAAGCCAAAATGTAAAATGTATCATTGGGGTTGTAATGACATGAAAGTTTAAGATATGAAGAACATCAAAATATCTCAAATATAGAACTAAGTTAAAATAATTGCTGGGGTGTGTGGGTGGCTCAGTCAGTTGAAAGGCCAACTCTTGATTTGGGCTCAGATCATGATCTCAGGGTCATGATCTCTGTGCTCAGCGGGGGAGTCTGCTTTTCTCCTCTGTCTCCCTCTGCCCCTCCCCCTGCTCATGCACACTCTCTCTTAAATAAATAAATAAATCTTTAAAAAAATAACTGCTACAAATTTTCTTCTAAATTCAAATTCAAATGGAAATATTGCTCAAAGGACATAAAGTAAGAAGTAAATTACAAAATGTTATGTAAAGTACAAAGCACATTTGCATAAATAAATGTATGGGTAGATAGGTGGGCAGAGGGATGACATAGATTAGATAGAATTTAGGCAATTTTATTTCATTTCTCTCAATTTTCTTCAATGTTATTTAATAAGTTGGTAGCCAGAAAATCTTATTAAAGTAACTGTAATATAATTAAAGTAATTGTAATATAATAAAATCTATAAAATAATTCTCTCAACATTAGGGCTTTGGACTAAAATCTTTTATAGATGACCTTTTCAAACATATACATTTCTGACTTTCCTGACATAAAAAGGAAAAAAAAAAATGCTTCCAAGGTAAAAGAATAGACAGAAAGCTAAATAATTCATGTTCTGAATATGCTATAATGTTGATATCAAAATCTAGGGGCACCTGGGTGGCTCAGTGGGTTAAGCCTCTGCCTTCGGCTCGGGTTATGGTCTCAGGGTCCTGGGATCGAGCCCCGCATCGGGCGCTCTGCTCGGCGGTGAGCCTGCTTCCCCCTCTCTCTCTGCCTGCCTCTCTGCCTACTGTGATCTCTCTCTGTCAAATAAATAAATAAAATCTTAAAAAAAAAAAAAAATCTAAAATGATAGCTACAAAATATGTTCACTTATGGAATAGATAAAAAGTTTACAAATAAAAGAATTAAGGAGATGAAATTAACAGAATAATCTACAATTACCAAATTTGGTTTTTCTTTGACATGAATAGATACTTTAATATTATGAAATACATTAATATGAAATATCACAACAGAGTCACAAGAAAAATATGTTAAATATTTTTAACACAGTAAGTTTAGTTAATACTCATCACCTCATATAGTTACAAAATAAATTTTTTCTTATGATGAGAACTTCCAGGATCTACTAAACTTTCAAATATACTATACAGCAATATTAACTATAGTTATCATATAACTCTTAATAGAAAACATAAAAAGCTTCTATACATGGGTCTTGGCAATGATTTTTTAAAAATATGACACATAAAGCACAAGCAACAAGATAAAAAATAAACAAGTGGGATTACTAAAATCTATCAAACTAAAAAGCATCTGCACAGCAAGAAATCATCAACAGAATGAAAAAGCAACCTACTGAATGGGGGAAAATGTTTGAAAATCATATATCTAATGAGGGGTTAATATCCAAAATATATAAAAAAACTCATACAACTCAATAGCAAAAAAATAAATAATCCAATTAGAAAATGAGCAAAGGGCCTGAATAGACATTTTTCCAAAGAAGATATTCAAATGGCAATAGACACACTAATCATTAGGTAAATGCAGATCAAAATCAGAGTGAGATATCACCTCATGCCTTTTAGGATGTCTATTATCAAAAAGAGAAGAGAGAACAAATGCTGGGGAAGAAGTGGAGAAAAGCAAACCCTTGTGCACTGTAGGTGGGAATGCAAACTGGTGCAGCCAGTGTGGAAAACAATATGGAAGTTCCTCAAAAAATTAAAAATAGACATACTATGTGATTGAGCAATTCCACCTCTGGATATGTATCTAAAGGAAACAAATCAGTACATCGAAGAGGTATCTGCACTCCCAAGTTTATTGCAGTATTATTTACAACACCCAAGACATGGAAATAACCTAAGTGCCCATTGGCAGATGAATGGATAAAGAAAATGCGTATATGTGTATGTGTACACAATAAAATACTGTTCAGCCATAAAAACAGTAGGAAATCCTAGCATTCGTGACACCATGGATAGACCTTGAGGGCTCTACACTAAGTGAAATAAGTTGAAGAAAGATAAATATTGTATGATCTCACTTATATGTGGCATAAAAAAAAAATAAAAAAGAAAGCAAAACCACAAGCTCATAGAAAAAGAGATAAGATTGGTGGTTACTAGATATGGGGGGCATGGTTGAAAGTGGCCAAAAGGTACAAACTTCAAGCTATAAGATAAATACTCATATTAATGATAGACTACTTGCTTTAAACCAATAGCCAACAACAAGCATTCTTACCTCTGAAACTCCAACGGCTTTCTCATTAAAATTATAACGAAAAGCAGGCTGCCTGTTATCACAATTTTTCAAGGGTTATTCAGGAGTTACTGATCAATGCAATAAAGCAGTGACAAATGAAATGAGTAGAAGAAGAAGAAATCATTTTTGGAAGGAAGAAAAACATTTTAAAAACATTTTAAAAAATAGGAGGGGCCCCTGGGTGACTCAATCAGTTTAAGCCTCCGACTCTTGGTTTCCACTTAGGTCATGATCTCAGGGACACGGGATAGAGCCCCACATCAGGCTCCCTGCTTAGTAGGGAGTCTGCTTGATATTCTCTCTCTCTGCCTCTCCCCCTGGTCACGCTCACTCGCTCTCTCTCTCCCTCTCAAATAAATAAATAAATAAATCTTAAAAAATACTAAGGTAATTAGTTGAAATAATGAATTAGTCACTAAGTTTGTGAGCTAAAGGATAGCAGCACAACATTCAAAAACTTGCCTTTATACCGTCAGTAATTATTTAGAGAAAATAAACTGAATGGATATTTCAGTTGTGGTAGCATCAAAATATGTGAATTAGCATTGTATTTGTAACAACTAGGGTATATGGAAAGAAGCCAAATGCCACTGAGATAGTTTTAAAAAGACTAAAACTAATATGTATGTTTTTATGATGAATTTGGTTGGAGAGGCTAAACAAATTTTAAAGCCCAATCAATTCAATAAGTTTGGTTTTGGCATGTAGCTGACAACATGAATGGAACAGAAGAGGGGGCCCAGATGTAGAGCTGAGCAGTGTGTGCTCAGTTATTGTGTCCTAATGGAGAAGTCCCAAAGTGAAAGGGACAAGGGAGTTACTCGATAAATGGTGCTTAATGATCCATGAGTTACTCTTTAATGAAACAAATCTCAGAAAGATCAAAGAATAAAAGAACTTAGGAAATTATTTAACAAATAAAATAAATTGTGTACTTTGTATTAGATCGTTGAATAGTGAAAGGATTTGACAGCTCCAGAAAGTGGAAGAATCCAAAAACTGAAAGGTTAGTAGAGTTGATTTACTTAAGTTTAAATAATCTGATAACCATAAAAAATATAATCAGAAACATATTTCAAGGAAATATGATGGAGGATTACTATTTTTTTATCTATAATGAAATCATACAATAAGAAATTAGACTCCAGTGTGCTGACATAAACCTCAATATAATTGTATTAAACAGAAGATCTAAAGGAGGAAATGCATATAGATGACAGATTATTAGAAATGTGTTTAATCTTTTGAGTTAATGAAATTCATAGTTTTAAGATACAAGGTGATTTTTTTTCTCATTCCAACCATGAAATATTCATAATGGAAGTAAAAATATCAAACAAAATAAGAGTATATTGAAGCAGGCACTCTCACACTCAAATACTATTATATATTTTTCATAATCTATTTAGAAAGCTATTTTGTGATGTTTATCAGAAGCTCTCAGATTGCTTGTCTTTTACATAGTACAATGACTGATAGCAACGTATCCTAAGAAACTGCTTTGACAAGCCATTGGGGTATTACCTGTAATAAAGAAATTTAGAAACATCACAATATGTAGAAATAAGGGATTAGGTAAAATACAGTGTTTGCATGAAAAAGTATTGTGTGAACAGAATATATTGCTGTCTTTGACTTGGGAAAATGCTTAGGACTTAATATTAAATGGTAAAATGAAGTTAGGTAACATAAATATAGTAAAATCCATCTTTAGAAAGTAGTATGAAGCAAAGGAAGGGAATCCACAGTTATTTCCCTGTTGTGAGATACTGAACTGTTTTCATTCTTCTTTTATGCTTTTTATGATTTGAGCTTTTCAAAGCTATGAAATCAAACATCAACAATATTCACGTTTGAATAGTTTTAATTGTGGTTTACTGAAGAACTCAAATTCTCTTCCTTTTTTTTTAAAGAGTTATTTATTTTAGAGACAGAGCAAGAGAGGGACAGTGGAAGAGGGAGAGAGAGAATCCTCAAGCAGACGCCCTGCTCAGTGGGGAGCCCAATACAGGGCCGTCTCCCAGGACCCTGAGACATGGGTGAGCCACTCAGAAGGGCCTCAAATTCTCCTACTCTTAAGAGCTACCTTCAGTGGAATAAGTGTTCAATATGGCCATAGACATTTCTCAGTCTTCTGAAACAGAATGTTTTGCTTATAAATCTGGTATCCCACTGCTTGCATTTTTCTTGTATTGTGTTATATATGGTGTATTTGCTCTTTACATTAAATTACAAAGAACCTGAAGACACACCTTTTATGGTTTACTAGTTCATTTTCTCAAACAAAGTCAGCTGATGGAATACATACACATAGATCTGGAGATATGCCATATCAAATCCTATCTGGGGTCACATCCAGTGGATGACCTCGAGAGGCTGGCACATATGTGGCCAAAATATGGGGTCAACTGTGCATTTTACCTTCTATTTGCAGGGAGGAGGAGGCAGAAAAGGCATCATGCTACTGTTCTCATGATTCCTAAGTTATAACATAAGCCTGACTGTCTTTGTGCTTTAAGTCCACATTTCCAGCATGATCTTGGGGGATCCATTAGTACCCCTGCCCACATCTTAAGTACAACACCTCAACGTCCACGATCATGGTCTCAGTCTTATCCCCTCCATTTACTGACAAGGAATATACCAGTCCACCTGCACAAATTGTAAATTTGAGAGTCAGGTACTACAGAACTAATTTCATCCCCTCTTTATTCACTAGCATCTATATCTATCAATTTATTCATGGCAAAGTTATGCTTCATCTTTTTGCCTTTACTTATGGCCAGGCCCCCATTACTTCAATTTTCTGTTTTCAGTAGGCTCCTAACTCCACAAGGTTCCCCATCCCAAATTTATTCTTCATGTTGACCCCAAATTCTCTACAGTATACCTCTGATTATGACTGTCTCTTCTCCAACAGCATTGAATTGTTTCAAGAAGTAGCCATATTTGGACTCTTTAAATAGTTTTGTAACCCCTATACAATTTCACATCAATTATCATCTTGTCTTTCTCTGTGGTAAAAATGTACAAAGATGTCTTTCTTAAAGATTAACTGTTCTCTTAACTCTACACTGAATTTATTTCCCTAGGGAAGCAGGACATACCATATTTCACTGAAATACACTGTTTCACATTTTCACATCGTTGAAATCATGATGTTTCTTACAATTAATGGCACCTAATATTTTTTTCCTTTTAAATCATATATAAAATAATGTTACATCTTAAAAGAGATAGCATCATAAATTTGTTGAAATAAGGTATCTTTTTTGGTCCTCACCATATATAACCATGATTTTCAAGTAGTAGATGTTCAAATATTGGTTGATACACAAATATAGGTTAAGAAACATGTCTTGTGTTGAAACTCAAGGAATTAGCTCTGCATTTTGTTTAGTTTTGCTGCACACATTCCAGCAGTAATTTAAAATGTAACAGCTACAACATCGGAGTGAGATGGGAAAGAAGAACAAATACGGATATATAACAAGTTGATTGAACATGCTAGTGTGGACAGAGAGAAGTAGAAAATTGCACAGAGCACAATTAAAACCCAATCAAAGTGATGACTTCATGACCAACTTTCACATAGTAGGTATTTTATAAGATATCTCATTATTTTTCTAAACTGACATTTTCTCTGCCATTTAGCTCACCCAAGTCTTCACACTAATGACAATTTTACACAGGAAAAAAAAAAAAAAAGAAGTATCCATTTAATTACCACAGTGATGGCAACTACAAGAACTATTGTCTTTCCAGAACCTGTGTGTGTGAGCAACTGGGAAAAAATAAATTAATTTCTTATAAGGCATTTGCTTGGTCCCTTTAAAATCAGAACAAATTGAAGATTGCATTATTTACTCTTTACTTATTTTACTTATTTACTCTCAGCAAACTGAGAGAATATCTTTTGCTCTGAAACAACAATCATATTCAAGTTCACTGAGTATATAGGTTCTATTTAAACTGTCTGATGAAACTTATGAAACCTTTGAATGATTTTCAATTTTCAATTTTCCAAATATTCTTGCTTGGAAGTATCTAAAATCAAAGACAACACACTCATGCATAGTTGAGCAGGTATGTTTTAAGTAGCATGGCCATTGTTTTGACTTACCTGAGACAGTGTCTCGTCTACTCTTACTGTACAAGAAATGCTCATCCTAGATTAAAATTCTATAAAATCCCTTGGGCCCCATTGCGAATATTCATTCTATTGTTCAATCACGGACCTAGCCTCATATTTCCTTTCAAAATTCAAAGGTTCTCGAGAGGAACAGTGTCTCTTGCGCAGTTCCTTGGTGTGAGTTTGGGGTTTTCAGAGGAGTTCAGAGCAACACAGAGACACCGTGCCTGTGGGGGGAGCTGCACAGAGATTACCGAACCCGGGGACTCTGCCGTGGGCACCTGCTCGCCCCATCCAGGCCTGCACCGTCTGCACAGCTGTACTCTGTGGTGTGGCCTTTGAGTCAGATAGAGCAGGTTTGTGATGCTGGCTTTGTCTTCTAGAAGCTCTGTGACATTGGGCGAGTGAGTAACTTCTCTTGGCCTCAGCCTCCTTATCTATTAAAACTTGATACTGATTTAGACCTCATACAAGTGTAAGAGGGGATGTATATACATTTACTTAGCCTACTGAGTTGTATTTATATAGCAACTATTTTCACAAGTATTTGCTGTTGAAGAAACTGCAATTATTCTTTTTTTTCTAAGATTTTATTTATTTATTTCAGAGAGAGAGACAGAGAGAGGGGGAACGCAAGGAGGGGGAGTGGGAGAAGGAGAAGCAGGCTTCCTGCTGAGTGAGGAGCCCGATATGGGGCTCGATCCCAGGACCCCAGGATTATGACCTGAGCCGAAAGCAGACGCTTAATGACTGAGCCCCCCAGGCGACCCAGCAAGTATTCTTAAAATAGCACTACTACTTTTCTTATAAGCAAAGTAGACAGATTAATGAGACTACTTTCTGTAATGTCACTATACACTCAAAATAGACTATTTTACCTTCATCCCTCTTTATTTTACTTTCTTCTTCTTTTGTTGTTCATCTCTTTCTTTGATCTTTTTCTTATCACCGAGGTTCTTATTTTCACAGGATCTTAGGGTCCTGTAGAAAGAAGTAAAGTGTGCACATGATAAGAGAGAGCACAGGTACAAAGTGTGTTTACAAATTCCCCATGCACCATCTTGGCCATTCAGAGGAGAAAAATATCACAACTTGCTTAAGGAAAGGTATAGAGGGTGGCAGAGGGATAGGAAAAAGTTTCATGGCAGGGGGAGGAGGGGGCAGGGTGCCTGGGTGGCTCAGTTCAGCATCAGACTCGTGGTTTTGGCTCAGGTCATGATTTCAGGGGCTTGAGATTGAGCCCCACATCGGGCTCTCTGCTGAGCATGGAGTCTACTTGATGGTCTCTCTCTCTCTCTCCCTCTGCCCCCCTCCCACCGCCCGCTTGCTGCAAACTCTCTCTTTCTGAGAGAGTTTCATGGACAAGGGGGACATTGGGACTATAGGATTTGAACGTGAAATGGAAGGAGAAGGGCATTGCTCGTGAGGGGTTGCCAGGAGGATCCACGTAAGCAAAAGCTCGGTGGCATGAAAAACACAGGCACAATGGTGTTTTGCTCTGGAAGAATGGAGAATCTATGAAGGAGCCGAGGGACATAACACTGATGCTGCAGAGGGCACGGGAAGCTTCGCTTGTGACCCATCTCCTTAAGGCTGTGAGGATAGAGCTACGACATCCATCCCATCGGTAAAATGGAGCGGCAGGTGTATGGGGGGTAGACCAGTTATCTAAAACCCCTAGCCTGTCTTCAGCTCACAGGATGTAATATTTCTCCTTTTCTTTAATAAGCGACGTAGAGCCAGTGAGGCATCTGACTAGGACGGTGACCTGGACAGAGCTGTGTCTTCAGAAAAATAACCAAGCTCCACATTCTACATAACACTGTGGAACAGAGAGAGAATAAGAGAAAAGTGTGTGTGCGTGTGTGTGTGTGTGTGTGTGTGTGTGTGTGTGTGTGTAGGTAACACAGTGTAATTCACTCTCATCTTTGGACCTGCCTTAAACTATACTAAGCTGGGATTTTACTCAATTTATCTCTCTGGAAGAATTCTCAGCATGTTACATAAGACTAACAAGTACAAAGTTCCCAAGAAGCATCTTTAAAAAGAATGTGTGACCTGGTGTAGACTGGGGCACTTGGTATTTTAACACATAATGGAAAAATTTAGGGACAGAAGTGTAAGGGTTGCAGCTACAACTGAAGACGTACATTTAGACAGATTGGAAGCACTTAGCAGAGCGTCTCAGCTGCCCTAGGACACAGCAGTGGCAGGCCAGCTTCGCTCCTGGTGGCAGTGACGGGGTTGTTCTTTTGGAACAATGATTCAAAACAGACAGGGACAGTACGAGGCAGGGCCGGATTGCTGAGAGAAATCTGACAGTGGTGTATTTTGCAATAATTCTGATGCCATGGTATTTTTGTGGAGTGAGGGAGACATGTCCCTCCAGGAAAAAGAAGAGAGAAGTATCCATACAAAGCATCATTGTCTTAATTCTCGGGTAGCAAATTGTACAGACCTCATTTCACCTGCAGGGGAGAGTCTCCTGGCTCCTTTCTGTGGTCCTAGTTGGGTTCTTGCTTTCCTTTACCATCTCTTTTCTAGTGCTCAGACACACCCCCTACCCAGAGAATGCAGAAAATCTCCTGGCCAGACAGCTTGCAGGCTTTATCAGGCAAAGGAGAAACAACTAACTAACTAACTAACCATTAGCAGACTGAATGTTCATCTCTGGTTTCCTGCTGCCCTTCACGGAGCCTTATTTTACATTTCGTCCTACACAGTAAAAAAGGATCCCATGCTCTAGGAAAACTACACACACCAGATTTGGATCATACCTTCAGTTTTTTAAAAGATATGTTGGTAATTTGGTTCAACATAGGAAAAAAAAAAGCATAGTGATGCATTGGAAGAATCCTCTTGTCTAATAGAAATGTAGCAATAGATTCAGTGATCAGTAAGATTTGGATATAGATATAGATTTTACTGGTCTTTTTTTTTTTTACTGGTCTTAAAATCCCTTTAAAAGTTGTTGAAATGTTTCCCTGTAAATTTTCCAAAATGTTGAAGTGTATACTATATTTTGTTTCCTTTTCCAACAGAAATTCAGTGTTTAAGTTAACATAGTTTTTTTTTAAATATTTTATTTATTGATTTATTTATAGCACAAGTTGGGGGGTAGAGGGAGAGAGAGAGAGAATCGCAAGCAGACTCCCCACTGAGCATCGAGCCGGCCAAGGGGCTCGATCCCACAACCCTGAGATGAGGACCTGAGCCTAAACCAAGAGTCGGACATTTTTAACCGACTGAGCCCCCCAGGTGACCCCAGTTAACATAGGTTTTAACAGATGAAGTAAAATGGTTGCCAGACTTCCAGGGGTAAAAACTGAAAGTGTTTGCTTTTCCTGTCATTTCCTTAATCTCTGTCAGATGTATTAGTAGAGTGAAGACTCCAAGTAGGGCAAAAGCCTATGTGTTTGGAGTTGAAGTACTCACCAAAAATGTGTGACTTTGAACAAGCTGTTTATCTTTCCAAACATTATTTCCTTCGTAATAAAACTGAGATGGTATGATTCACCTTCAGTGACTTTCCCAGAATTAAGTGCAATAACCCCTAGTTGTTTTTACCTTTTTCCCGTTAATGAGAGATGAAATTTTGAGATGTCTTATTAGATACTTTATAAGCTCAAGAAATAAAACAAACCGCTCTTCTTCTCAGATTTATTACATCTGCTCAGAAAGTCTTCACTGGCCTCTTTCTGGAAACGTACGTGCCATAGGATCAACTCTAAAAATACAACGATGCTTCTCAAGTAGCTAAACAAGCCGTAGAAGACAATCCCTCCACACAGAGAGGAAAATTGAAGATTCAGAAAAAGCACAAGATGCGATTAGTCGATTCACAGGTAAGTCCCCAGTCTTACCATGTCAACACGTAAGCAGAATTATTTTTCTTCTTACAAACTTCTCTCATTGCTCCATATATGGTCTGAATTCCCACTATGAACACTACTCGGGGTGCAATAGTTCCAAATGTGCCACAAGAAAACTTTTAATACTATCCCTGATTGTTATTCAAATCCCGTATCACTGTTCACGCAACTCTGTGTATACGTATGTACCACCTCCCTGCCCACCACGGTGGACATTCTTCGAGGATGAGCAGTCATATTTATTAACTGGTTAGTCAACAAATAAATAGGGAAGGTAGGCTAGTGTTCAAGATCAGAAATTGTGTTCAAATTTCAGCTCAAATTATTATCCACATGATCCGATAATGTTTCTAAACCTCTCCATGATTGTGGAAAAGTGAGACCAGTAACAATACTTACCTTATAGAATTGACACAGTTGTAAATTCCTGGTACAAATTAATCACTCAGTAAGTTGTTGCCATTATACTGGTAACTATCTGTATGCTTACTAGGAGTAAGACACGAGTTGGACATTATATATGCATTATATCCAATTCTGTAAGTTCTTTTATGATCACCAACTTCCAGAAAAGAATATTGAGGCGGAGAGGGTAAGCTTATGCCAGTTGACTCAGCTTGCAATAGCGCAGTTGAGATTTGAAACTATATGTTTCTGGTACAAAATATTCTCCCAGTTTCTCTGCTAAAACATATATCTCCTTTTTAGTGTTTTTTTTGTTTTTTTTTTGCCAACATTTACTGATCACTTAATATGTGCCAGACATTGTTCTAAGTGCTCTACCTACATTTTCTCTTTTAAAATTCTCACACAAAGCACATGAGATAGGTCCAATTAGTCTCAGCTAAAAACAAAACAAAACAACAAACAAACAACAAAACTGAGGCACAAAGTTCTTTAACATGTCCAAGGTCACAAAGGCGGTAAGTGGGAAAGCCAGGACCTTGGAGCTCTGTTTGTATCCCTTCCCCATTTTTGACTGATACCTACCGCTGAGCACGTACGGCGTGCCAGGCTCTGATCTGGGAACAAGAGATAACAGCTGTGAAAAGAACAGGTAAGACCCCGAGTGTCGTCGCGCTTCCACTTGAGTGAGAGGAGACAGGCTAACAGGTGCAGACGCAAGTGCAGAGATACCATGTCCCATGATGTTCAGGACTTCGGAGAAAATTTAAGTCAGGTAAAGCTGATTGAAAGGGTTGAGGAGCAGCTTAGGGCTTTATATACAGTCACAAATGATGGATCATGGATTCAGTGATACTCAGAAAAGGCTCACACTGAGCTCTCACAGTATCAGGGGAAGAGCACGCCAGACCAGGGAACAGCGATGCAAAGCTCTGAGGAAGGGCTGTACTTGGCCTGTTTGAGGAGCCACAAGTGGGCCCACGTGGCTGCAGTAGAGGGAGGTGGAAGAGAGTGGGAGGAGTTGACATCAGGGTAAAGGATGATAAAGGTCCAATAAGCAGTGGTAAACATTTTATCTGAATGAATGAAAAATCAGCAGAGACTGTTGAGCCGCACAGTGATACGGTCACGGGCTGCGGTATAAGCAGCAGATCCAAGCAAAGACAGAGACTAGTTAGGAGATTATTGCAGTTTGTTCAAATGAAGGTACTACTTAATTGTATTAAAGGGGAAATGGTAACAAACACACACTCACAAACAAAAACAGTCATATATTCATAAGTAGAACGATAAGATATGTTGAAGTTCCCAGGACTGGCCAGTGCATTGATCCAGGACTGAAAGAAGAGAGAAGTCAGAGTCTCATCACTAGGAGGAGTAGAATCGCCACTTAGTGCGATCGAGAGAGCTGCAGGAGGGAAAGCTTTGCAGGGAAATAATGAGGGGTTTATTGGAGACATAAAGTATCAACACACAGGAGTTTAGTGAAGAGCGAGTATGGGAGTTCTGGGGGAAAGGACTTTGTACCAGACAAAACACTTCCTTATGCAGCCACTAACAAGTGACCCCAAATCTCAGTAAACACATTTTTTATTTCTCAGTCATACTCCATGGCTGCCTTGGGGTTGCTGAGGCTCTGCTCCAAGTTGCCTTGATCCTGAGACCCAGGCTGACAAAGCAGATGGGTTAACGCTTTGCCAGTCTCAGGGCAGAAGGAAAAGACAGGATAAATCACACGCTGGCTCGTAAAGCTTCTCCTGAGAGGTGACCAACGTAATTTCCATTCTCATTCCATTGGCCAGAGCAAATCACATGGTCAAGCCTGACATTTCCTGAGTGAAGATATATAATTCTCACCTAGAGAAGACGGGCGTAATAATTCAATCTGCTTCAGGATTAAGGATATAAACTGGGGCAATATCTGCATGAAGAAGCCAGTTGAAGATAAACCTGAGTATCACCAAGAAGGTGATCATAAGACAGCGTCGAAGTGTGATACTTGGGGTGCTCCAGATTTTAGAGGTCTGGATAAATCAGGAAAAGAGTCTTTAGTGAAATTGTCAATAATGTAGGAGGAGAACAGAGATTGGTTTCCTGGATGCCAAATGAAATAAATGGTTCAAGAATAAAAGATTGATCAACAGTGTGCTGATCAAATACAGTGAAGACTGGGGTTTGACTGTTGTACTTAGCAATGTTCCGGTTATCTGTTAGCGTGGAAATAGCAGTCTCTCTAGAAGGATGGGGAAGAAAGCCTGGTTCATGTGGGTTCCAGAGCGAATGGGAAGGGAAGGAATGGAGCATAGACCACTCTCTCCAGGAGTTTTGCTCTGAGTAACACAGCACCATGTCCTAAATAAAATGTTTCTCCCCTCCTTGGGGGGCAAAGGGCTGCAGTCAAATCAGCACCCAGACTAACAGAAGCTTCTAGTTCTTAAAAACAGGACAGATGTCATAAAAACATCAGCAGCCATTCATTTTGTGAACTCTTGGAAGGCAGAAGAAATAACCAGAATAACACTTGGGAAATAACACTTTCTTTTCTTAAAAATAAAAAGTGTTATCTGTGTGTTCACTTCAATTCATTCCTAGCGATACTGGATGGTGTTATAATAAATCATTCCTTTACTTCCCTGAAAATCTGTCTGCTTTCTTCTCTGGTCCTTCTGAGGGGCTTCATTTTTCCTTCTGAAGTAGTATGTGTTGTTATTGTTTGTTGGCCAGTCCGATTGCAGATAAACACTCAACGCTCAGGGACTGAGGCACTGACTCTTTGTCATCGTGCTACATTTACTATTACATGTCTCCTATGAAATATTTGCCTCAGATGCTAAGTGCACACATTAAGTCAACTCCTCTTTCAAGCCCGTTGTTCATTTCCTGTCTCCATGCTTCTCTCTGTAGCATCTGTGACTGTATATTGGACTTTAGTTGTCATGTTTTGAGGATTTTCCCACAACTGGACAGCTCACACCTCACACCGAGGGGCCAGGCTTGGGGACATCAGCACCTACACATTATTGGTTTAAATACTTAGCAGATAATTTGTTGGCCATCATTTACTTATCAGGAAACCTCCCTCATTTTTGTTCTCATATTTTCTTCTTCTCTCTAAAGGATGATGATAATGATGGTGACGATATGAGAAAGTATTTTCTGAATTATTTGGAAAATATGTTTTTCTGTACCTATGAAATAAATATTATTGGGAAGGCAGTTGACTCTTGATTCTCTGACATATGAAACAATATTTGTGCACTGGGGTTCAGATTCAAAGGTAAAGAGTAATCTGTCATTGTTGTTCCCAAACATGTAAAGGTTTACCAGAAATCAGAGACAATGC
Organism: Potos flavus; assembly: GCA_028534135.1. Lineage (NCBI taxonomy): Eukaryota > Metazoa > Chordata > Mammalia > Carnivora > Procyonidae > Potos > Potos flavus. The sequence goes on from CM052884.1 coordinate 2,270,842, forward strand.
AATTGTATGTGTTTATTACTCATTTCAGAAATGACTCTGCGGATGGATCATAAAACCAAAGTGATCAAAATAAGCAGACTTTGATATTATAGAAACAATTTGATAATTAAAATCACTTAGTTGGATTAATGATGTAGCAATTTGATCGTTTTTCAGCAAGCAGAGATTTTGAAGACTGAAGGAATGGAGTAATTGGACTTTGATAAATTCAGTCATGGTATAAACCAGTACCAGAATGTGCCAAACACAACATTTTTGTTATTGTCAATATATGGTTGAGTTTTCCATATAATCTATCTAACAGCAATACAACATCTAAAAAATTCAAAATCTGTAAAACCATTTATTATGGCCTTCTCTTTCTAGATATAGAATGTAAGTTTGCATTTTAGTGCATATACGCCTTAGCTCTTCACAAGTCAATAGTTTATCTTTCCTGAAACTTAAGTATTTTGGTCCAAGAACTGTGGACTGCGGCTCAGTAAGTACCAAATAATGCACACTTGAGAGTAAATGGCTTCTCTCTTCCACATTCTCCTATCACTCATTTGAACGAGAAGGGATCAGTGGTAAGCCGGTCCTGCTTTCCTTTTCAACACTTAGCCTGACTTCTCTGAAAACCTTTCATGGCCTTTCAAGGGAGGTTAGACCCAAGCCCTTACAAAACCAACGTGGGTTTAAAGTCACTGCTGTCCCTGTTTAAATGTTTCCTTCCAGGAATAGAAAGCAGGAGCCCAACTGCACACCCTTTAGAGAGAGAGTTATCAACATAAATCCTTGGCTTGGCCAGGATTGGGTTTCAATTCATTAAGTAAACATCACAGTTAGATGCTCCTCACAAGAAAATATATAGAGCAAGAGGAAAAAGTGAGCATCTGGTACAGACCATGAAAGGTTCTGAAATGTGCAGTCTATACGAAAGAATGGGCAATGGAGAAATAAAATGCAGTACATGCAGGGTTAAACTGTGCACGCATAAGTAGGAGGGTAAAGGCAGTAATTATGAAATAGCCTTTACTAAAGTTTTGTTTTTCTGAAGTTGAACATACCTATGCATTTACTTTCTTTCAGTTGCTGTAGAACTGTATCAGTATTGCATAGTCTTAATTTTTCAAGGAACTGGAAATCAGAGTGAAAGAAAATTTGCTCTCCTTACAGCAGATACTTCTTTACACTGAAGTGGACAAATGCTTGACTTGTAGATCTTTTATGCTTAACCAAAGCTTGTAAGTGAAAAGAAAAGCCTCAAATAACAGGGATATTAGAAATTAGATATTTAAATTTTTTTATCATTGAAGTACAGATGAAATATAGTTTCCTAGTGATTACACAGTGCTCATGACCATAGGTGTAGTCCCTGCCACCATGCCGAACATTGTTATATTAACTATATTGCCAATGCTGTATTTTTCATTCCTGTGACTTAATTTACCTTATAACTGGAAGTTTGTACCTTGAAATCCCCTGCACTTGTTTGCCCATCCCCCCAAACACCCCTCCAGCAACCACTAATTTGTTCTCTGTATTTATGAGGCTGTTTCTATTTTATTGTTATTGTTTGTTTTATTTTTTTATTTTAGAGACAGAGACTCCCGAGCAGACTCCGGGCTGAACCCCAAGCGGAGCCCCAAGCAGGGCTCCATCCCAGGACCCTGAGATCATGACCTGAGCTGCAAGGAAAAGTCCGATGTTTAACCAGCTGAACCTCCCAGGGACCCCGTTTGTTTTGTTCTTAGATTCCACATTTAAGTGAAATCATATGTATCATAGGTATTTCATATGTACTTCTCTGACCTAAGGAAAAAGATTTTTATTGAATTCAAACCCATGGCTAAGCAC
>CM052884.1:2273180-2332252 GCA_028534135.1 Potos flavus
AGCAGGATCATTTCGTTTCTTCCTCAGCCCCTGCCTTAGCATGTTAGTCTGTGAGTGTGGCTCAAGTTTATCTTTATATTCCCGGTATTTCACCCTCCTTCCTGAAAGGTAGCTTCTTTCAGGATTCAGTTCTTGATCCTTTGTGATTTTCTCTCAGAATTTGGAAGCTCCTTCCGTCCTCTGGCTTCCACTGCTGCCGCTGAAGAGCAGCCATCAGAGTAATGATGGTGGTTTGGGAGGTGGTTTGCATTTGCTCTCTGGCTGCTTGAAGATACCCTCTTTCTCTTCCTGTTGTTAAGTGACAGTGTCACAGGATTTCAGATGATTGTTTCACTTCTTCAAGCGTTGCTTTTCCCCATTCTTATCTCATTCTGGGACTCTGAAAAGACTACTGTTACCGCTTCCCACTTTCTCTTCCCTGACTTTCAAACATTCTGCCCTATCTTCATGCCTCTGCATTCTGGGTAATTTTTAAAACATATTTTCCTCTTTCACATCTCCAACATACTCCACTATTTAATCCATTCACTGAGTTTTAAAATTCAATTAAATGTATAATATATTGCACATATATATATATTATATATGTACTATTTCTAGGAGTCTTATTTTGTTATATTTAACTCTATTATTTGTAGTTTTTGATCCTTGCTTTTATTTTTATTATACCTTTCATTTCCTTAAATGCATTTAAAATACTATTTACTTGATAATTCTAATATCTGAAATCTACATGCAACTCATTACATTGTCTGATAATTTGTTGAGTCTCATTCCAGGGACATTGTTTCAGTATGTACAATGTGACATTTTATTGTAAGTCGCATATTCTCATAATTAGGTGTATGGGAAATTTTTAGGCTTTGGTTGATGTTATCATTTGATTTGAGGGACTGTTATCTGGGGGCCATTTTAAATTATCTGCTTGATATTTTTTCAGACCAAACAAGTACAATGAATTCAGACATAAACCAGGAGTTGACTGGCTTCTAAAAAATTCTCAGGACAGATTATTTCCTTTTACCTATCTAATATCAATCTCAGGTCAGGTCTGTTTACTATTTCCTCTGAGCAGAAATTTATTTAATATTTATTTATTTCACTTTTACACTGACATGATCCCACCTTTCTATCTGGGTCTTTTCTAAGATCTCTAGCAGAGAGTAAGCTTTACCTGCTATTCCCTGAAGCTCAGGGTCTCCGCAGTGGAACAGAGACCCCTCACTGGAAAAGATGGCTTTGATATACACTAACAGTATTGCTGCTTTTACTTTATGAGCTCCACAGAATTCTTCCTTTTCATGTCAGATCAGAAATTCATCTAAAAAGATGTTTTTCATATCTTACTGAACAGTTTTTTTGTTTCATTGGAAGGGTGTAGCTAGTCTGCCATATTGGTAGAGATGAAAGATGTTTGTTTCCCTTACAAGCCAACTCTTTTTCATATTTCAAGACTCGGTTTAGACATCATGCCTCCTTCCTGAAATCTTTTCTCTCAGTCCAGATTAAGAATAGTCCTGTGCTCCAAAAGTACCTTAAAGATTGCCATTTTATATTTAAATTATCTCTCTATGAAATCTCTGCCACCGTTAGACTATTGATCCTCTGCGGAAGGAACCATGACTTATATTTGTACCTTTAGGAGCATGACAGCTTATGGTAGGGGCTCATTAATATTGTTAAATTAATGACTTGGCCAGCCCCCTTGCACACAGATCTACAAATTCTAACTCTTGTCTGGCTCCCTGGTTTCCCTTTGAAGCTAGTAAGAACCTCTTCTTGCAAGGTTCTTTCATTCCCATTCCAGTGACTTTAGCTAGCCCCACCCACCAGGTTTTCATCTTAGTTACCTGTGTGTGTGTGTGTGGTAAGGATACTTAAGATCTGTTCTCATAGCAAATTTCGAGTATGTACCAAATTTCTAGTGTCCCATATTAAACATTAGATCCCAGAATGTATTCGTCTTATAACTGAAAAGTTGTCCCCTTTGACCAACACTTCCCCATTTCTCCCCCATCTCTGCTAGTCCCTGCAAACCACCATTTACCAGTTAGACTTTTTAAGATTCCACATACAAGCAACATACAGTATCTGTCCTTCTCTGGCTGGCTGATTTTGCTTAGCATAATGTCCTGTAGCTTCATCCATGTTGTCACAATTGCAAGAATTTCCTTCTTTTTATGTTTGAATAATAATCCATACACCATATTTTCTTCATCTTTTCATCTGTGGGCAGATGCTTAGGTTGTTTCCATATCTTGGCTATTGTGAATACGCAATGAACATTAGAGTGCAGATATCTCTTCAAGATACTGATTATATTTCTTTTCGATTTCTACCCAGAAATGAGATTGCTGGATCATATGATAGTTCTAGTTTTAATTTTTCAAGGAAACCCTACTGTTTTCCATAGTGGCTATGCCAATTTATGCTCTCACCAACACAAAATGAGAAAAATATTTGCAAACCATGTCTAATAAGAGGTTAATATCCAAAATACATAAGGAACTCATATAACTCAATAGCAATTAGTCGATCAATGAATAGCCCAATTAAAAAATAAATAAAACAGGTAAACTTGAATAAGCATTTTGCCAAAGAAGGTGTATAAATGTCCAACAGGTATATGAAAATGTGCCGAATGTCACTAATTATCAGGGAGACATAGATTAAAACCACAATGAGATGTCACCATCTGTTACGTTGATTGTCATCAAAAAGATAAGAGATGGCAAGTGTCAGGATGTGGAGAAAAGGGACCTTGTACTCTAGTGTTGGAATGTAAATCAATGTCTTTAACTTTGTATCTGAAATACTGTTTGTGGTTATTTTGACTTGAAATTAGAGCATCTTGTGTTGGAAACATCTGGACATGACTTTCATACTTAATCTAGGCTTAACCCTGGCCTTGATTCCAGTCTTATTTTCAGTCCAGGTCCTTACTGCCATTCATTACTTCCTATTATTTTTATTCTCTCAAAGTCTTAAACCTAATTCGAAATATCACGTATGGTGCTAACCCATCAGTGGTTAGGAACTCACACTTTCTGGAAACATCTGTCAATTTGCCAGTCATGGGATTTGTGCTAGGATTAGAATGCATAAAATAAGAAAAGCACATATTAGAATCCCTGGCATGTAACACGTGCATGACACAAAGGGAGGGCATTGTTCTTATTATTGTTATTTTTAGGGATGTATTAAATTTGAGAAGGATCATTAGTGCACCTATTACTACATTATTAGGGAACTTCAGGACTGGGGCCTTAGGGGAGATTTTTATCCCCTTAAGAAACAGCATATTTGATATTATCTTGTTGAAATGAATTAATCTTAAAAACTTCTACTCAGGAACCAAGTCAAACAAAGATGAAATGTGGGAGAAAAAAGCTGTTTTCATGTCCCTGACTGCCTTCTTGCCTCTCACCAGACACTGAAGCACATCTTCCCTTCACAAGTGCCTCGTACCTTCTGAACCTTCTGAAGTAAATGAGGCATTTACTTAAACTACAGAGGTTCAGAGTTTTGACATTACCCCACATCTGAGAGGTTTTTTCGGAACGAAAGAACCACAGATAAGGACAGTCCCAAAGCCAGCGGAATAAATCCGTATTGTCATGTTGTGAACATGGGCTCTGGCACTAAGGCGTTTCTAATTAGAGCCACCACTCTCTGAATGTCCTAGGGCAAGTTTCTTAGTCTCTGTGCTTCCAAGGGCTCATCTGTGAATTGGGGAAATAATGCCTAAGTCGTAGGGTTAGTGAGAGAATTTAAAGATAAAATAAGCAAAGCACATAGTAGAATACCTGGGATATAATAAACGTTCATTACAACAGGGGCTGTTGTCATTGCTGTTACATCACTACTGACATACTAAGTAAATGATCATTATTACAACTGTGATTGTATTTTAGGGAAAATCTTAGGACTGGGTCTCCAGTGGGGCTACAGGTTTTCACCACCTAGACATTCTACTCACCTGGCGCCCTCCTTCCTGGGAGTGTCACAGGATTAGCTCACATCAGGAAGGTGGGGACTCAGACCTGGCATCCTCATGTCAGCTGTAACTCCATTACCCAGGATTTATTAAGGACAATGACCGTAACCTCCGTGTCCATAATGGCCAATCCCATTTCTCCACATCCATGTTTTGGCACTGACTTTAGTTATTCATCTCCACTCATGCACGTTTCGTGTCATAACCAATATTACCTTTCAAACCTGATGTTATAGTATTTAACTCCAGGTCCATTTCTCTCCCAAACACTATTTCATGATGCAGTGTGCGAATTATGATGGCCCATACACCGACATTTATCAACCTTGTCACCAGATAAGGTCTGATTTACTGTATTTAATGTTGGACTGTATTGAAAATGTATTTTTTAAATATAGGGGATCTGCTTAACTCCACTATTAATTCCAAACATCCAGAGTACTGCTGCACAGTTATCGATGTGAATTTAGGTGTTTTAAGCTACTGTGAATATAAAACTGGAAAAGATTTATGGGTAATAAAAGGAAATGTGCTCATAATTCACAACTGGCCTGTGAGACCCTGGCTCTGCTTTGGAGCCACCAAACAGTTCATTAGTTTCACTAGACAGCCCTGGAATTGAAACAGAATGGTCAGTCATCACTAATGGGATTAGGGCTCTTGATTTCATGGTTTAAAAAAACAAACAAACAAAAAACAGATTAGTTAACCCAGCTGTGATATCAGAGTTCTTCCTGTGTCTACATGAGGGGTCAATAACCAGTTGTTGACAAGAGATAGGGCGACCTTGAAATGGTCAGGAGTAACTAAGGTTAGAACTCCCAGCGAGGTTTTGTGTGCCTCTTTTTCTTCCACACTGGAAATAAAAACCCCACTGACACGTTCAAAACAGTTTTCCGAAATGGTGAAATAACTCTTCATTTGATAAAGGCAACTCATGTTCATTTCCACACAGTGAATCTCCATCTACTCTCACTGGCTTTTGAATGTTTGATGAAGCAACCAAACGTAATTTAATGAACTTGCCTAGGTTAAATTTTCCACCGTGCATTATGGCACTGAAACATGTTTAACACATGAAGAAACATACGAATCTTTTTTACTGAACAGCTTTTTTTTTTAGAAGGACAGTTGATTTCTATAAATTTCCGCTAATCTGTTTCCATTAATTTTCCATCGCCAGAACTACAGGAGTCATTGTTACTACATGTCCGTCCTTGGTATTTACTAATTGGCCACTTTTTAAGACACCGGTTAAAACTAGATTTACATAGGTTACTCAAAAATATAACCACTAATGTGGTCTGGTGATAATCCGTGCCTTCCTCCTCTCCACCAACGTCTGTGCTGGAGGTGACATGTGAAAAACATTGACCTAGAATTTGAATAGCGATGTGTAAACCACTCGCACTTGTAGGCTGTGCAGTAGCCTGCAATAAGTTCTCACAGAGAGAGGATTTCTTCTACAACCCCAGGGAAAGACTACAACTATTTTATTTTGTTAATGGATACATTTTCTGTAATGTGAATGTAAATGACAAAATCATTCAATTCCCTTTAATTTCCAGTAAACACACACACACACACACACACACACACACACACACACAACTACATGATCTAGTGCAGGGGGGTAGAGTCACGGAGGAGCAGAGCAGAGTGAGTGAGCAGTGCAGGCTCACATCTCCATTGGTGGTAGCGGTGGCACTAGAACCCGGGGCTCCACAGTCTCATCCAGTGGACCTACTGCCCACAACACCTTTTTTCTTTCCTATAGTCTTTTCAGAGGACCTTTAGCACTCACACATTTAATATTAGCTCTTTTGGTTCTTTGAAAGTAATCACAACATGCAGTAATTCTTTGTTTTGTGTTTTGTTTGAGGAGGATTGGAGTTGTTCATGGTTGCTGTGCGTGAGGGAGCCATGGGCTCGTGGACTCAGTAGCACACGAGCCCAGGAAAGCTCTAGTACCTGCCTCTCTCCATAGTTTTCGTCTGCCTACTAATCATTTCTCATCTAACTACCTTCACAAGAAAGCTTGTTTCTATTTCTTATAGTTGGATTCCAAAAGAAACACGATATGATAATATTAATGAAGTTAGAGCAATGCAAAGGAAGGAATATTTTCTAAACTGCGAATATAGATTTGGGATCAATTAAAAAATTAATGTGAATCAATTATACATTGCTGATGGAAATGTAAAATGAAACAGCCACTTTGGAAACCTCATAGCTCCTATAAAACTAAACCTGCACCACCATACAACCTTACAATTGCACTCTTGGGTGTTTATCCCGGAGAAATGAAACCTTATGTTCACCTGGAAACCTGTCCATAAATGTCCCTAGCAGTTTTATTTGTAATAGTCAAAAACTGAAAGAGCCAGATGTCCTTCAACAGATGAATGGTTAAACTCAGTGTGGTACATACATACCACAGAATACTACCCAGCTATAAAGAGAAATGAATTATTGATACACACAACCATTTAGATGCATCTCCAGAGAATTGTGCTAAGTGAAAATATCCAATCTCAAAAGGTTACATTCTGTAAGACTCCATCTATATTACATTTTTGAAATGACAAAAAATTTCAGAAAGGGAGAACATAGCTGTGGCCCGGGTGTTAGGGATGAGTGTGAGAGGGGCAGGCAGGAGGGAGGTGGGTGTGGCTACAAAAGGCCGCATGGGGTCCTTGTAAGGATGGGAACCATCAGTGTCTTGACTGGGTCGTGGATACAGGAACCCACACATATGATAAAAACTGTGGAGAGCAGCTATACACACATATGCACACGCTCAAATTAATAGAACTAAAACTGAGGAAAGATGAATAAGATCAGTGGACTGTATCAACGTCAAAATATAGGTCGTGATATTGCACTGGACTCCTGCAAGATCTCACTTGGGGAAATTGGATAAATTGTACATGGGGTCCCTTTGTGTTATTTCTTACAACTACACAAGAATCTACAATTATCTCAGAAAAATTTTCATTTAAAATAATATTCAAAGAAAATTGAATCTGAAATGTTGATCGTGTTGAAATTATTAATGGCTCATGTATAAGTGATGTAGACAAAAATGCTATATAATAGTGAAAGCCCGCCTTTCCAGTTGTTTTAATAAGAGCTCTATCAAATAGGACAAAAATTATTCAGCAAGTAGGAGCTAAAATGTTAATTATATTTAAGGTCAGTTACTGTATGTCTTGAGGATGTACATAGTGAACTTGATTTTCTCTCCTACCAATGCTTGTTTTGAAAGAAAGGCAGAAAACTGTACAAATAATAGTGGCTTTGAGAAGTAAGGATTCATGATGGTTTCAGGAAGCATTCTTCACAAATACTGACGACAACAGTGCAGGTCCTGTTAGTTCAAAATGGCTGAGTATTAAGTTTTCATTGAAAAATTTTTTTTCCTCCTTTCTGCTTGTTCTGGGTTTACTTTGCTCTTCTTCAATATTTTCCTGAGTTAGCAACATAGATTACTGATTGGAGATCTTTTCTTTTTCCTAACGCAAGCTTTCAGCACTAGGCATTTCTTTCCCAGCACTGCTTCCACTGGAACCCACCTATCTCAGTATATTTTCTCTTTTGTTCAGCTCTGTGTATTTTTTATTTCCTCGCATCTTCCTCTTTTATGTATGGATTATTTGGAAACATATGTATAGAGATTTCCTTCTTTCCTTATTGTATTAAATTCAAATTTGATCCCATTATGGCCAGGGAATATGCTCTGAGTTATGGTTGATTCTTCCAACTGTTTCCAAGTTCCTTTTATGGCTAAAGATGTGGTCTATCTTGGTAAATGTTTCATGGGCACTTGAAAAAAATGTTTATTTTCCTGGTATTGGGTGGAGTGTTTGTTTATGCCGGTTAGATTGTGTTGGTTGTTTGTGTTGTTCAAATCACCTACATCCTTGCTGATTTTCCATCTGGTAGTTCCTTCAGCTCTAAGAGGGAGACTCTGAAGTTTCCAGCCACAGTCGCAGATTTGTGTATTTCTCCTTTTGGATCTATCAGTTTTCGCTTCATGTATTTTGAGACTCTCTGGCTTATACACATATCTAGCCTTGATTAATGTAATTCCCCCTTTGTCTCTAGTAATTGTTTTTGCTCAGACATCTATTTTATCACATATTAATAAAACCATCCCTAATTTTTTAAAGTTAATGTTTGTATGGCATATTTTTCCATTTATTTACCCTCAGCCTATCTTAACCTCAGCGTCACTGAGTTTAAATCAGCTTTCTTGCAACAAGAGTATAGTTGCTTCGTATTTGCATCTTCTCCTCTAGTCTTTGCCTTTTATGTGGTATATTTAGACCCCTTGCTGTCAAAGAAATTATTTATAAATGTGTCTACTTCTCCTTTATCCCATTCACTCCACATACAGGTAATGATGGGAAGTACTTGGTCAACACGTGGGAAATGCCCTGCCATTTCCCCAGAGGACTTCCATGGACTTAGATAAGAAATCTGCTGTCATTGGAATTGGTGTTCCCCTAGAGGTAATTTGTCATTTCTCTCTGGCTGCTCTCAAGGCTTTCGTCATTGGGTTTATTTAGGTTTCAGATGTGTAATTTTGATGTGTCTTGGGGTGGATTCTTTGCAGGGGGTTGATCATATTTGGATTTTCTCGGTTTCTTGAATCGCAGCTTCTTGAATGTGGAAAATGTTCAGCGTTATTTTTTCAAATACTCATTTAGCCTCACACTTTTTGTTTTTTCCTTCTAGGATCCCATGATATGAATGTTGGATTTTTTGTTATTATTTTATAGATCTAGGGATCTGTTAATTTATGTTTTGGTTCATATTGGGTAAATTCATTTGACCTGTCCTCCAGTTTACTTACTCTCTCCTCTGTCACCCAACTATAGCTCATCTAGCAAATTTTTTATTCATTTATGTGATTATATATTTTTTACTTTTGTAATTTCTTTTTGGTTCTTTATTATAGCTTCTGTGTATTTGCTGAAACTTCCTATTTTTTTTCATTTGTTTAATAAGAATTTTTAACTACTTGGATTATTTTTTAGGAGTTACTTTAAAATTCTTTTTACATGATTCCCACATCCCAGTGTTTGCATCAATTAATTGTCTTTTCTAAGTTGTGATTTTAATGGTCCTTGGTATGATAGGTGTTTTTTTGTTTTTTGGAGATTTTGGCTATTATGTTAGTCAACTCTGTGTTCTGTTTAACTTTTTGTTGTTATTTTAGCAGTCACCCTGTTTACCTATAACACAAAGGACTTGGCTTGCTTTTGTGGGCTCTGTTTCCTATGATCTAATTTTCAGACCCTCTGTGCCATTATGTTGGCATTTTTGATTTATCTGATGCTACTGGGGCTCCCCTTGGTTCCTCCTTATGTTGCCTGAGGGGTAAAAGAGTGTCCCAGGCCAAGTGGCTAGTGCCTCTGGGTGGGGAAATGGAGTTTCCCCGCCCATGAACAGGAAGTGCTTGCTGGTAAGTGCTGCTGCAGCAAGCTGCCAGGGTTTGGGTGGAGTAGGGTAGCCCTCAGGCCCACAGGGACCAAGAGGCTTTCCAGGCAGTGTGCTTCTTGGCTCCAGGTCCCTCTTCTTGCCTCTCTCCCCTACTTGCCTGGTGACTTGGGCTGGGGAAGGAAGTCTCAGGCCCAGCAGGAAAGGATAGCACTTCCACGCTGGGGTCCCTCATTGCCAGTCTGTCTAACCATATGGGACACTTGAGTCAGGGAGACAAGGTATCTTCAGTTTTGCAGTAACAACTAGTAATGATCTGTTATTTACCATAAAATGCATGTATAATTTTCATATAAGACACAGATAGTTTTTATAAAATCTCCAAGTAGTTGTGCCTGAAACTTTTCAGTGGGGAATACATTTTGTCTTATGTTCCTCTGTAACAGTAATCCACAGTATTTCTCTTACATCCAGTGATCCCAGGGTGCCCAAGAGAGTCAGATAATTCCTGTTTTACAATTAAATCTGTTCCACATATTTTCTGTTTTAAGCCAGCACTCTAAAGTTCATAGAATTCATTGCTGGGCATCTAAAACATGCATTCAAGTTCTTACTGGCATTGTTTAGGGAAAGCTAACATTCATGGTATGCTGTTAAAATAGCTTTTATGCCTGGTGCTTTCTGTAAATATTAGGTAATTGATCTTTGACAAACTTCTGTGCCTTTTGAAAGTTAAAGTAGACTGGGTTTTCTGTCACTTTTAGGGTATACCTATGCCAGAAAGATCTGATCATGTGGAACCAGTGTTCTAGACAGCTCAGTAGCAAAAGGATATACCAACTGGAACAAAAATCATAGCCCACTTCATTTGGTAATACTAGAGTTTATGACATAGGGCAGGGATTTAAGACTTTGTCAGAAAATCTACAGTTGAATGACAATTTGTTGGTTTTTCAGCATCCCGATATTTTATGTTTTATAACAAAAATCAGAACTATCTTTCTGATACAGGATCCTTCCTAAAACTTGAGGAAGGAGTCCTATTTTGCTGGTGGGATATTATATTTTGCTACCAAAAAATAAGATAAGAGTAGAATGGCTAAATGTGTGAACAAGGTAGTTATTATTCTCAAAATACATATGAAAAATAAATATATATTTGAAAAATACTGCTGCTCACATGAAAGGAAAAATGCAATATACAGAAAAGAAAAATGCAAATATATACAAAAATACAATATATATTACAGTTGTAACCCAAATTTCAAAGCAAGAAAGAAATGTGATTTCTTGATATTTTTGTTAATCTTACAGTCACAAACATAGTGATCTATTCAAATCAGTAAAATAGGACATGGCATAATATATCTCAGATTTCAAATGCCATTTCCAAACATTGCTAAAATTTTCATAAATGAGCAGTGGAAACATCTGTTTTAAGAGATGCTGATTGCTTACTGATGAATATAAGAATGTTTTAAGATTGTATTTCCAAATATTATTACTTCCGTTTTTGTAAAAATGCATCAAGTATCTACCGTGACTGACATTGAGCATATTTTGCTTTAATGGATGTACTTGGATTGATGCAACATCTGTTTAAGATAAAGGTGGTCTGTTAAGTTTGAGGGTAAGGAATTTGAAATGGAGAAAACAAATTTGACCCTTGTAAAGAGTTTCTCCTCCCTAAAGGCACAAGTAAAACCATAAGTGTTAATAATATATTATGTCTATTATTCATGAAACTGTGTCAGACATTCTTCTAAGTAAATAGATAAAGTTTCCTTCTTTCATAAAGTGTACACATTTGCTAACTGGGGATACAGAGATTAAATAAGCAAAAGGAGAGTAGGTAGTGATAAATGTTAAAGTAGGAATAAATTGAGGCAATAGCATAAGGACATATTCGGGACAAGGAGCTCTTTCAGATGGGAAGAAAAGGGCAGGACCTGAATAAGTGTGATTTTGCCCAGTTTGAAAGGTAGATGTTTTGGGTAATTTATTAAACTCCTCTTTAGTTTTATTCTTCTTTGGAGAAAGAAAATAATAGTACATGCCTTGCTTGGTTATTGAAAGGATCAAGCACAACTCAAAGAGGTTGAGTGTTCACTGAATAAAAGGGACCATTATCACTGCTAAAATTAGTTATTTTAATGCTTCTCCTTTCTAAGTTTTTACTTTAATACCAGCTAGTTAACATACTGTGTAATATTCACTTCAGGTGTACAGTTTAGTGATTCACTTTCATACATGGGCGGTGTTCATCACAGCATGCGCACTCCTTAATCCCCATCACCTGTTTCCCCCATCCCTCCACCCACCTCTCCTGGTGACCATGAGTGTGTGTTCTGTAATTAAAAGTCTGTTTCTTGGTTTGTCTCTCTCTCTCTTTTTTTTTTTTTTACCCATTGCTCATTTGTTTTGTGTCTTAAATACCACAAATAAGTGAAATCATGGTATTTGTCTTTCTCTGAATTATTTCAGTTAGCAGAATACTCTCTGGTTCCATCCATGTCCTTACAGTGGCAAGATTTCATTATTTTTTATGGCTGAATAATATTCCATTGTATATACATGCCACATCTTCTTTATCCATTCATCAGTCGATGGACAGTTGGGCTTTTGTAAATAATGGCTTTTTTTTCTTAATCTTGACTTTTGTAAATAATGCTGCTATAAACATAGGGATGCGTGTATCCCTCTGAATTAGTGTTCTTGTGTTTTTTGGGTAAATACCCAGTAGTGCATTTGCAGGATCATAGTGTAGTTCTGTTTTTAACTTTCTGAAGAACCTCCATACTGTTTTGTGCAGTGGTTACACCAGTTTGCATTCCCACTAACAGTGCACGAATGTTCCTTTTTCAACACATCCTCACCAACACCTCTTGTTTCTTGTGCTGTTAATTTAAGTCGTTCTGACAGGTGTGAGGTGGTATCTCATTGTAGTTTTGATTTGCATTTCCCTGATAAGTGATGATGAACATCTTTTCATGTATCTGTTGGCCATCTGTAGGTCTTCTGTGGAGAAATATCTATTCATGTCTTCTGCCCATTTTCTAATTGGATTATTTGTTTTGTGGGTGTTGAGTTTTTTAAGTTCTTTATATATTTTGGATACCAACCCTTTATCGGACAAGTCATTTGCAAATATCTGCTCCCATTTTGCAGGTTGTTTTTTAGTTTCGTTGGTCATTTCCTCCACTATGCAGAAGATTTTTCATTTTGATGTAGTCCTAATCGTTTATTTTTGCTTTTGTTTCCCTTGCTCGGGAGACCTATCTAGAAAAAAGTTGCTATGACTGATATCAGAGAAGATACTGCCTGTGTTCTCTTCAAGGATTTTTATGGTTCCAGGTCTCACATTTAAGTCTGTAATCAAATTTGTATTTATTTTTGTGTATGGTGTAAGAAAATGGTCCATTGTCATTCTTTTGCATGTAGCTGTGCAAACACTGTTTGTTGAAGTGACTATGTTTTTCCCATTGGATATTCTTTCCTGCTCTATTGAAGATTAATTATACAGTCGTGGGCTTATTTCTGGGTTTTATATTATGTTCTGTTGATCTACGTGTCTGTTTTTGTGCCAGTAGCATACTGTATTACAGCTTTGTAATATAACTTGAGTTCTAGAATTGTGATGTTTCCAGCTTTGCTTTTCTTTTTCAAGATTGCTTTGTCTATTCAAGGTCTTTTGTGGTTCCATACACATTTTAGAATAATTTGTTCTAGTTCTGTGAACAATGCTGTTGGTATTTTGATAGGCACAGCACTGAATGTGTACATCATTTGAGTAGTATAGACATTTTAATGATATTTGTTCTTCCAATCCATTAGCATGAAATGTCTTCACACTTCTTTGTATTACCTTCAGTTTCTTTCATCAGTGTTTTATAGCTTTCTGAGTACAGCTCTTTCACTTCTTTGGTTAGGTTTATTCCTAGGTATCGTATTATTTTTGGTGCAATTGTAAATGGAATTGTTTTCTTAATTTCTCTTTCTGCTGCTACATTATTGGTGTATAGAAATGCAATGGATTTCTGTATGTCAATTTTGTATCCTGTAGCATTATTGAGTTTATCACTTCTAGCAGTTCTTTGGTGGAGTCTTTCAGGTTTTCCATATATAGTATCATGTCTTCTGCAAATAGTGATTTTTTTTCTTCCTTACTGATTTAGATGCCTTTTATTTTCTTTTTGTTGTTGTTGTTGTCTGATTGCTATGACTGGGACTTCCTGTACTAGGTTGAATAAAAGTGGTGAGAGTGGACATCCTTGTCTTGTTCCTGACCTTAGGGGAAAGGCTCAGTTTTTCCCCATTGAGGATGATATTATCTTTGGTTTTTTCATGCATGGCCTTTATAATGTTGAGGTAAGTTCCCTCTAAACTTTCTTTGCTAAGGGTTTTTGTCATGAATGGATGTTGTACTTTGTCAAATGCTTTTTCTGTATCTATTGAAATGATCACATGGTTCTTATCCTTTCTCTTGTTGATGTGATGTGTCACGTTAATGGATTTGCAAATATAAAAACCATTATTGCAACCCAGGAGTAAATCCCACTTGATCATGATGAATGATTTTTTTTTTTAAATGTATTGTTGGGTTTGGTTTGCTAGTATTTTGTCCAGGATTTTGCATCTATGCTCATCAGAAATAGTGTTCTGTAGTTCTCCTTTTAGTGGTGTCTTTATCAGGTTTGGGTTTGAGGGTAATGCTGGCCTCGTAGAATGGAAGTTTTCCTCCCTCTTCTACCTTTTGGAATAGCTTGAGAAGAATAGGTATTAACTCTTCTTTAAATGTTTGGTAGAATTCCTCTGTGAAGCCATCTGGTCTGAGACTTCTGTTTTTTGGAAGTTTTTTGATTACTGATTCAATCTCTTTGCTGGTTATCAGTCTGTCCAAATTTTCTATTTCTCCCTATTTCACTTCTGGTAGGTTATATGTTTCTAGGGATTTATCCATTTCTTCCAGGTTGTCCAATTTGTTGGCATATAAGTTTTCATAATATTCTCTTATAATTGTATTTCTGTGGTGTTGTTATTTCTCTTGTCTCATTTGTGATTTTATTTGAGTCCTTTTTTTTTTTTTTTTTTTTTGATGAGTCTGGCTAGAGATTTATCAATTTTATTGGTTTTTTTCCCAAAGAATTAGCTGCTGGTTTCATTCATCTATTGTTTTTTTTAGTTTCTAGATCATGTATTTCTGCTCTAATCTTTATTATTTTCTTCCTTCTGTTGGTTTGGGTTTTGTGTCTTCTTTTTCTAGCTCGTTTAGATGCAAGGTTAGATAGTCTATTTGAGATTTTTCTCATTTTTTGAAGTAGTCATATATTGCTATAATAAACCCTCTTTGAACCTCTTTTCTGCATCTCAGAGGTTTTGGATCATTGTGTTTTCATTTTCATTTGTTTCTGTGTAATTTTTTACTTCTTTTATTTCCTTGTTGACCCACTCATTGTTTAGCAGCATGTTATTTAATCTCCATGTATTTGTGGTCTTAACCAGATTTTTTTCTTATGATTGATTTCTAGTTTCATTGTTGTGGTCAGAAAGGACGCATCGTATGACTTTGATCTTCTTGAATTTGTTGCAGTTTGTGTTGTGCCCTGATATGTGGTCTGTTCTGGAGAATGTCCCATGTGTACTTGAAAAGAATGTATATCCTGCTGTTTTAGGATGGAATGTTCTGGATATATCTGTTAAATCCGTATGTCGCAATGTGTCATTCAACGACATTGTTTCCCTGTTTATTTTCTATTTAGATGATTTGTCCATTGATGTAAGTGGGGTGTTAAAACCCCATGCTGTTATTGTATTATTATTCATTAGTTCCTTTATGTTATTAACTGTTTTATGGATTTGGTTGCTCCCATGTTGGGTGCATAAATATTTACTATTTATATCGTCTTGATGGATTGTCTCCTTTATTATTATATAGTGACCTTCTTTGTCTCTTGTTATAGTCTTTAAAGTTGATTTTGTCTGATATAAGTATTGCCACTCTGGCTTCTTTTTTTTTTTTTTTTTTTTTTTTGGTCATCATCCATCTGCATGATAGATGTTCTCCATCACCTCCCTTTCAATATGCAGGTGTCTTTAGGTATTAAATGAGTCTCTAACAGACAGCATATGGATGAGTCTTGTTTTTTATCCATCTGTCACCCTATATCTTTTTATTGGAACATTTAGTCCATTTATCTTCAAAGTAATTATTGATAAATATATATTGTCATTTTATTATATGTTTCGTGGTTGTTTCTGAAGATTTTCTCTGATCCTTGTCTTTCTTTTTGATAAATTCCTTTAGTAATGTTAAGTTGATGGTCATTACTCCTCTCCTCTCCGCGTTTTAGGTATATGTTGTTATATTTTATGTTGTTTTATTATGTGGTTTCCTTGACTGATTTTTACAGAAGTATTCATTTTTACTCCTTTTGCGTTTCCTACTTTTATACTGTCACTTTTTGGTCTCTCCTTTCCACTTGAAGAGTCTCCTTTAATTTTTTCCAAGGCTAGTTTTATGGTCACAACATCCTTGAGTTTTTATTTGTTTGGAAAACTCTTTATCTTTTTTTCTATTCTGAATGATAGCTTTGCTGGATAATCTTAGGTGCAGATTTTTACCTTTCAGCACTTTTAATATATCATGCCATTCTCTCTGGCTTGCAAAGTTTCTGCTGAAAAATTTCCTGCTAGACTATTGGGTTTTCCTTTGTAAATTACTGTCTGCTTTTGTCTTACTGCTTTTATCTATTTTTTTTTTTTAAATCACTGTATGTTGCCAATTTAATTACAATATGTCTAGGTATAAGTCTGCTTTTGTTTGATGGGAGTTCTCTGTGAATCCTGGATCTGGATATCTGTTTCCTTCCCTGGATTAGGGAAGTTTTTAGCTCTTATTTCTTCAAATAAATTTTTTGCCTTCTTTTCTCTATCTTCTTTCTCTGAGACTCCTTTAATATGCATGTTATTACATTTGATAGAGTCACTGAGTTCCCTAAGTTTATTCTCATTTTGAATAATTCTTCTCTTTTTCGTCAGCTTTATTTCCATTCCTCTATTTTCTAGATCGTTAATTCATTCCTCTGCTTCTTTCATCCTGCTGTTCATTTTGCCAAGCATGTTTCTCATTTCTTTTATTGAGCCCTTTATCTCTGCTATGTTGTTTCTTATCTCTGTGTTAAAGGGCTCATTCATGTCTTCCACTTTTAAGTCCAGTGAATATCCTTTGATCATTGCTTTAAATTCTCTATCATACATGCTACTTATATATGTTTCATTCAAATTTCTGGCTATGGCCTTGTCTTGTTCTTTCATTTGGGATAAATTTCTCTGTCTCCTCATTTTATCTGCCTCTCTGTGTCTGTTTATGTGTGTTAAGAAAGCTACATCTCATATTCTTGAGGGTAATGGTTTTATGAGAAAGAGGTCATGTAGTGCCCTGCCATGTGGTGTCCCTTGTTCCTAAGGGTCTGGCACTTCTAGGAGTATCTCCATTGTGTACTGCATATGCTCTCTTGTTTTGTCCTGTCCACTTCATCCTTCAGGCCCATCATTTGCAGAGGCTCTCTTTGTCTCTTGTGGACAGTGTTTGGTCCCTGGCCTGAATGTGGCACATTTTAACTAGGTGTTCTGTTTGTGAAATGAGACCCACTGCCACTGCCCCAGGAGCTGAGGCTCTGTAAACTCCTGCATTGGGAAACACATTATGAGCTGGGATTTGGGTTGATATTCTGGGAGTGGAGGCCAGCTGTGTTGGGACTGAGGCAGGCATTACTGAGAGGGGCAGTTATTTCACATTTGATACCTGCTCTTTGTCTCCAAAAAGGCATCAGTTGGGAAAGTGACTAATTGTGAATTTCCCTTTAGGGCAAACTATCTTGGACTCTGTGTACTACATTTAAACCATGATCAGAACACAAAATATTTTTGTCTTTACTCTCATGGATCAATAAGTAAGAAAAAAACTGTTAATGAGTAAGAAAAAAATTGACATGTTTATACATGACATGTTTGTCATGTATAAAAAAATTGACATGTTTATGAATATATATCAGCATCCATTTTGTTGCAAGAATTTGTTGAGTGCCATCAATCTCCAAAGCACCTTATTTCGTATGATTTATCCACTCATGAATTTCTTTGGTTAGTAAAATTTCTGCTTTTCAGGACACTCTTTAGAGTGGTTAAAAAAAAAAAAAAATGTAGACCAAGCTTTGGTGGTAATTCATCCAACCCTTCTGTAAGCTTCCACTTCTTTAAAATAGCTGAAGAATAAGCCTAAATATCAAAGGCTGTTATGAAGACTAAAGAATAGTGAAAGTTAAAGTGTTTTATACAGGGAAAGCAGCCCCAAAGTAGTGTGTGCCTTAAAAGATATAAAGGCAAAGGGCTTTGCCTTGTCTCTTTACTGTAAGAATGAGCTAGAAACAATAGCAACTTTAATGTCTTGACATCTTAATTGCACATGGTCTATCATCCTCATAATAAATTTAATTTTTAGAGTCAATGATAGTTTTATTAGATAAATGGATTTACCTTTTCAAATGTAACACACAGATGCATCTAAAGCACCCCTGAATTCTTTTCTTCTACCTCAGTTCCCCTTTCCTTGTACCCCAGCTCCCTGGATATAACCTCCACTTTCAGGTTAGTTATGTATACCTCTAGATTTTTTTTATCTTTACAAACATACATATGTGCCCAAAGAAAATTAGTACTCTTTTGTTAATTTCTTTTTTTTTTTTTTTTAAGATTTTATTTATTTATTTGACAGAGAGAGAGAGATCACAAGTAGGCAGAGAGGCAGGCAGAGAGAGGGGGGGAAGCAGGCTCCCTGCCGAGCAGAGAGCCCGATGCGGGGCTCGATCCCAGGACCCTGAGATCATGACCTGAGCTGAAGGCAGAGACTTTAACCCACTGAGCCACCCAGGCGCCCCTCTTTTGTTAATTTCTTAAACATTTTTCTACACTTACTTTTTTTTCTTTTTGTTTCTCTCGCTCTCTCTCTTTTTTTTGGGGGGGTGACGTCTGCCAATAATATATAGTTACTAGGACATAAAGAAACTTAAAATGTGACTCTAAAAGGAAATCAATCTCATTAATTTACAAATGCATGTCATATGACAGTACATAAAAATAATGATGAATTTTATTTGTAAATATTCACTTGGGGTAAGACAAAAACAAAACACCATGATGAGGATTTTCTGTAGAGACTCTGTTGTCTCCTTGTCCAGTTTGATAGTGAATCTGAGTCTGGTTATGATCATTACTGATGTTAAGACCGTATCATCTAATAAAGAATGTAACTGCATAGTTTCGGTATTATAAATGAGAAACAATGTTAGTTGGAAATTTTATAATAAATATCTCACTTGATAGCTTGTCTTGCTTAATTATTAAGGAGACATCCTTGGAAAGTATTTTGAATATTGTATATAAACAGAGGATTTTGTCGTTAAGAGATTTCCCCATTCATTTAAAAGTACTGCCTTACCTCTACTTTGTCAGTTTATATTAATAAACAGTAACACATATACCCATATACCGTACTTGACAATATTATAAAGCTCTCTGAAGATAATTTACTTCTTTATAAGTCTTATTTCTAGCCAAAGGATCTAATGGGTTATACTAGCAGTAATTGAAAGCCCACTTTTTTCTCAGTGCATTTCATGGATGACCTAAGTAAAGCAATATGTTAACAAGAACCACATCAGTGGACCTGTGTTTCTTAAAAACATCCTAAATTTAATTAGCACCAAAAATTATATGATACTTTTAAATTATGAAAATCTTATGTCATATTTTATTTTCCAAGAAAATCCAAAGAGAAGGAGTAATTCATTAATCTGGAAAAAGAAGATAAAGACAGTCAGCATTATTCTGTTTTTTCCTCCAGTCTAGCTATACCCTTTGAGAAGCAGGTCTGTGAGAACCAGAGACATCAGTATTAATGAGTGTATGAAGACCCGACTTTAATGATGATGATGACAATAACTTACATGAATTGTGCACATGTTTTGTGTAATCCTCACTACTAGCTCACGAAGTAAATGACTTCATTGAAGTGGGGAAGACCTCTTAAATTCACTGGGGTGCCTGGGTGGCTCAGTCAGTTAAGCGTCTGCCTTCAGCTCAGGTCATGATCTCGGGGTCCTGGGATCGAGCCCCATGTCGGGCTCCCTGCCCAACAGGGAGTCTGCTTCTTCTCCCTCTGCTTGTGCCCGCTCATTCTCTCTCCCTCACTCTGTCTCGGTCAAATAAATAAATAAGAAATCTTAATAAAAAAGGGTGATATTTAAAAAAATAATTTGCTGATGTTAGACCACACAGCCCTATAAGAGATGAAGCTATGATTCAAGCCCATATGTGACTCATCTCAAAGCCAAATACTTTTCACATCTATGCTATTGTTCCTAGCTGTATCGTTTAATCTCTCGGAGACTCCTTTACCCTGTCAAAAGGCCACAGTAATCTGTGCTTTGCCAGAATTTTTGTGAAACTGGAGATAGCAAATTTATAAGAACATAGCCTGACAGTTGTAAAGGCACACTAGTGACTATAGAAACTTGAAATGAGGAAACCAGTTAGCCACAGAGAGAGCAATATCTTTTGCTACCTCATGGGAAGTGCTGTTATGTTTTGCAGTGCAAATGTAATAGAAAACATTGTAAGAAGGAAGCATCCCAGATTCTGGAGCCTCCTTTTTTCCCCCTGAATCTTGCCCAGCTCACAAGGCAGAGTTTGGTAGAAAGCCTATGGACAGTCTGCAAAGTATTGGGCAGTTAGCAATAAAGTAAAAATGTGGGTTAGCAATTATTTCCAAACATATTATGGAGAACCACAAAACCAAAGCAAATCACTGCTTCCCTAGGGTTAAGCATGGTGACCCGTATAACATAAACCTGAGAGAGGATGTTGGAAGAAATACGAGGAGCTTTATATAAATTACCTGGGTCTGTGAGCACCGGCATTATATACCATGGCAGTTGGAGTTGATAAAAATATAAACTACTACTAGTGGTTATTCCTATATAATTTCACTACCTTGATAAAATGCTGTTTTGACCCTGAGGTTATACAACTGCGGATACCTTCTCTACTGAATCAATATTAAATTAACTGTGGCTATTAGATGAGTTAAACTATTTTTCTGAAAATTAAAGATTCACATAATCTCAAACTATTTCAGACAGAGTGTTCAAAGGATTTAATGCACACTTCTGAAGTAGAAATAACAATTATTTTTAAAGTATGCTACAAATTACTGTATACATATAGTCGAAGGAGTCTTTCCTTGAATACTGAAATGCCATAGGTTATCAGATTTGAGAGAGGATGTCTAGCAAATGACAAAGATAGAGGACAAATGGGCAAATTAATTAGAGCATAAATTGATTATTATTAAATTATGAAGGTGCTTAAATAATTATTGTGATAATTAGATCAGCTCTATTTATCAAACGCTTGCTCGTTCTTACAATATTTATTTTTGTGCTATGACCTGCCCATGGTTTTCCTCTTCTTTTTCTGGCCACAGCTTCTCTACTGTCTTTGTGAGGCAATCCCTCAAATGCTGTGATTCCAGATTTTCTCTTTTCACCTTACATACAGTCCCCTTACGTGCACTCCCTCCATGATGTCCTTCACTCCTATAGCTTATTAGCATCTCTTTGCTCTCTCCTCTCCAGCTTTCTTTTCTAAGCCCTAAATCAATAGCATGTGATGCTGCCTGAAGGCAATCTCTACCTGGCTACCTCACATGGGCAGAATTGAAATTATGCAATTAAATCGTGTAACCACCACCTGTCACGAGTCGGTCTGGGCCAGCTCCAGCCTACCACTGCTATCACTGTCACCTGGGTACTCACCATGGTCTCTGGTCTTGCCCCTTTCTCACAGATTCTCAAAAAAGCACAAAGAAGGATCCTTTAGCATGCAAATATAGTATTATTTTTCTGCTTAAAAATTTTGAAGTTTTCCTTTCCCATCATAATAAAATCCAAACCCCTTAATCTGTCTTGTAAAACTCTCAAGGATCTGTCCTCTGCAGCTTTATTTCCCCTGGTGTTCCCATCCCACTAACGTACATCATCAGGTCCTGTCCTGGATGGGTTGTGGTTGTTTCTGGGAGAAGCCCACCATATTTCTCATTCCCTACACCTGGGACCATTTTCTTGTCATTTCTCCCTTTATTCCAAGTATGTCTGCACTCTTCAGACCTCTGTTTCCTCTAAGAAGCTTTAGTTGACAATCACTCACTCCTTTCTCACCTCTACCTACTCTGTGTTCTTTCCACATCCTTCTAGGAAAACCTATGCAACTAAAGAACTTGTGAGAATTTAATTTTGGATGTAATTGTATTGTTTTACCTATTATGTGTAGTCATTATGTGAGGCATTGTATCTATTCTCACTTCATCATATACCCAGTGCCCAACACACTGACAAATAACAGGCAATCAATAATATTTGTGGAATAAATTAATACATATGTGAATCAGTAGGACATCTAAAAACTGCAAGGTTATTTTGTGTACATGTTGAACTAACCTTTAGCATCACCTAGTATCACAAGTATTGTTTAATTTTCAAGTTTTTGTAGTTTTCTCAAGTCTTCTGTTACTGATTTCTAATTTAATTATGTGATTAGATTCTAATTTAATTAATTCAATTTTGGCTAAAGAAGATGCTTTTCATGATTTAAGTCCTTCAGAATTTATCGACACTTGTTTTATGGCCTAGTGCATTTATTCTGAAGATTGTTCCATATGCACTTAAGAAAAGTAAATTCAATTGTTGAGTAAAATGTTCTATAAATGTAAATTAGGTCAAGTTATTTAATAGTATTATTCAAGTCTTCCATACCCTGGCTTATCTTCAGTCTCCTGTCAGTTACTGAGAGACTATCGATGTCTGCAACTACTATTGATAAACTGTGTGTTTCTCCCTTCAGTTCTGCCAAATTGTGTTTTGTGTATGCTCTTGTTCAGTTCATATATATTTATTGTATCTTCAAGATGAACTGACCATTTATCGTTATAAAATGCCTGTCTTTGTTTTTACTAACTCCTTTTGATCTTAAAATCTATTTTTTCTGATATTGGTGTAGCCCCTCCAGCTCTCTTGTGGTTACTGTGTGCTTGGCATGTTTTCTCCTCTTTTTAATTTTAAGCTATTTGTTTTCTTTGACTGTAAAGTCTGTCTCTTATCGACGGCGCATAGATGGATTCTGATTTTCATCCAGTCCGATAATCTCTACATTTTGATTACAGTGTCGAGTCATTTTATATGTAACATAATTAGTGAGATGGTTGGATTTACATTTCACTTTTTTCTATATATTTTTTCTGTCTCATGTCACTTGTTGTCCCCCCATCCTTCATCCTCTTCTTTCTTTTGTGTTATGTGATATTCCCTAGTGTGTCATTTTAATTGCTTTTTTTTAACTGTACTTTTGTGGATCGTCTTCTCTGTAATTTTCTTAGCATCTCTTAGGTTGCTCTGAAAATTGCAGAATGCAATCTTAATTTAAAACAACCTATTTCTGATGAATACTAACTTAATTCAAATAGCATATAGAAATTTTGCTCACTTCTCTGCCTCTCCTTTGTGTTATCATTGTGAAACAAATGATAGTTTACATGTTTTAAGCCCAATGCTACATTGTTACAGTGTTTCCTGTAGTTTCCCTTTAAGTCAGTTAAGACAAGAGTAAACACACACACACACACACACACACACACACACACTATCTTTTATGTTTATCTTTGTAATTATCTTTATCAGTGCTTTATTTCTTTGTGCTTATTTGAGCTACTTCTTATCAGCCCAAAGAACTTCCTCTTGTAAGGTAAGTCTGCAAGCAATAAACTTTCTCAGTCATTGTTTACCTGGGAATGTCTTTATTTTGGTTGGTAGGAAGTATTTCCCTGTCCCCTGCCCCCACTGAGCACATTAAATATATCACCACCACCACCCCCTCCCCCTCCCACCCCCGCCCGCCCTCTACCCCTGCATTCTGGAACCCATTGTGTCTGAGGAGAAGGCATCTGCCAGTCTTTCTGAGCATCCCTTGTATGTCATAGTCATTTTTTTTTTCCTGCTTCCTTCAGAATTTCTTGTTTGTCTTTGTCTTTTGAAAGTTTGACCATGTTGGGTTTAGGTGTGGAGGTCTTAGAGTTTATCCTACTTGGATTTTGTTGAGCTTTTTAGATACGTATATTAAGGCTTTTCTTCGAATTTGAGATGGTTTTGGTCATTATTTTTTCTAATACATCTATTTCTTTCTGCCCCTTTCTCTTTTGTCTTTTTGGAACCCCTATTATGTGTATAGTAATGATAACATACAGGTCTCTCAGGATCTGTTCTTTTTTTTTTTTTTTTAATTCATTGTTCATTTGTTACTCAGACTTGCTAATCTCTGTTGATTTATCTTTACATTAACTGACTCTGCTCTGCTAACTCAAATATGCAGTCAAGTACTTCTAGTGAACTTTTCATTTTCAGTTACTGTTCTTAACCTCAGAATGTATTTTTTCATAACATTTATTTTTTATATCATCTATGTGGTGAGTGTTTGATGTCAAATATTTCATTTAAACTTATTTTCCTTTTGTTCTCTGAAAATAGTTGTAATAGTTGACTTAAAATTAGAGACAAGTTTTACTGATTGCTTTCTTTCTCCATATGGCCACTTCCCTGTTTCTCAGTATGTCTCATAATTTTAGGTGAAGACTGGACATTTTGGGTAAATTATTATAGCAACTCTGGATTCATATGTCCCCTAGTTGTTGTTTGCTTGTTTTTTGGTGACTTGCCTGGACTAATTCTGTAAATACTGTCTTTCCTACAGTATTTAGACACTAAAATTTCTACCTATTGTTTAAAATTGTTTTTTTCAGTTTTTTTAATTGAAATTCAATTAGCCAACATACAGTACATCATTAGTTTCAGATGTAGTGTTCAACAGTTCATCAGTTACATATAACACCCGGTGCTCATCGCATCACGTGCCCTCCTTAATGCCTATCACCCAACCACCCCATCCCCCCAACCACCTCCCCTCCAGCAACCCTCAGTTTGTTTGCTATAGTTAAGAGTCCCTCGTGGTTTTTCTGTCTCTCTGATGACTTCTCATTCAGTTTTCCCTCCCTTCCCCTGTGATCCTCTGTACTGTTTCTTATATTCCACCAATGAGTGAAACCATGAGATAATTATCTTTCTCTGAGACTTAATTCACTCAGCATAATACCCTCCAGTTCTATCCATGTTGATGTAAATGGGAAGTATTCTTCCTTTTAATGGCTGAGTAATATTCCCTTGTGTGTGTTTGCATGTGTGTATACCAAAAACCATAAGATACCTAGGAATAAACCTAACCAAAGAGATAAAGGATCTGTACTCTAAAAACTATAGAACACTTATAAAGGAAATTGAGGAAGACACAAAGAGATGGAAAAACATTTCATGCTCATGGATTAGAAAAATAAATATTGTTAAAATGTCTGTGCTATTCACTTATTTTTAAATGCAGTCTCCTAAGCAGAGCTTTGTGGTCTGGGCAAAAAAAAAAAGCTTTTTTTTTTTTAGAGAGAGAGAGAATCTTAAGTAGCCTCCATGCCCAGCACTGCACCCCACATGGGGTAGGATCCCATGACCCCAACTGAGATCATGACGTGAGCCAAAAT
Source organism: Potos flavus (assembly GCA_028534135.1). Lineage (NCBI taxonomy): Eukaryota > Metazoa > Chordata > Mammalia > Carnivora > Procyonidae > Potos > Potos flavus. Next base: position 2,298,314 of record CM052884.1, read on the forward strand.
CAAGACTCGGATGCTTAACCGACTCAGCCACCCATATGACTTGTTTTTCTTTTTCTTTTTTTGAAACATCATGAACCAGTAAGGCTTCCACCGTTTGCCGAGGACATCTGTGTGTGCATTGTGGCACACATTCAAAGTTCAGGTGATTTATATGCTTGCTTAGACTTTCACTTTCTTTCCATAAAGCATGTGTGACTAACTGGAGTCCTCTCTTCTCCTGAGCATCGGTGCAGCCCTGCACCTGCACACGGCATTGTAGATTCTCGGGGATACGGTGGAGCTTTCCACAGCCCACCTGAATCTCCCTGTCTTGTTTCAGCCAGCCCCTTGCTTGCCCCAACCAGCATCACAGCATTAGTCAGCTGAGATAGCAGCTTTCCCTGTTATCTGCCAGGTGCTCTTGTGTTGGACGGTGGCTCTGGGTGTGAGTCTTCATGCAGCCTCAGACCAGATGAGCCTGACTGAACTCTGGAGGCACAAGTTAAAGCACCACACACTCTGCTGTCATTACCAAGATTTGGTAGTCCTTCCTTCCTGTGTGTGTGTGTGTGTATACATATACATATACATATACATATACATATACACATACGGATTATACATACACATGTAGCATATAATTCATTGCATGCCTTAGGTTGATTTCCAGAGTTCTGAAGTGGCTATTTCTGGTCATTAGGAGTGAGTTGGGTATAGTTGCCTTTTAGGGAACATTTGCCAAGGTCCTCATTCCACCATTCCAGAAGGCCCATCATACTTGCACTGAATTTTAAAGCATGAGCAATAGGTTTCCAGGTAAATATTAAGAGAAAAATCATCCCAGAATGTGAGCACAGGTAAACAGATGCATGAAATTGCACAGTGGGCCAGGTAGCTACGAACCATTCACTGACAGCAGGGAGTAGGGAAAAATAAGGCTGAGCAAGTGCACAAGATGTTACCCATCATTTCAAGGAAGCAAAATATCATTTGGGAGGCATTAGAATGTGGATAAAGAGTTTCGAGCAAGAAAATAAAGGTTATTTAGAAAAGTCACCCCATTCAGGTACATTGCAAAATGATAAGGCTGAAGAAAGGGAGAACAGTGTGGAGGATGTTTTAATATTCTGGCTAAGGAATGATGAAGGTTTGAACTAGGATTGGGGAAATGTGGGGGTGGATAAACATGAAAACTATTTAAATGTTTAGAGGGTAGTATTACTAGAGCTATCCAAAAGTAGAAGGCAAGCTCTAGCAATAAAACAAATCTAGGACTCTCAGATATAATTCAGGTTTCAGGCATGAAAAAACTGGATGATACTGTCATTCTCTTATATAATATTAATAAACATTTTAGAAAACTGAAATGCACATGGTAACCTTTTGATTGGTACAGTTTTCTATAAATGCGTGTTTTCGCTGAGCACACATTCATTTTGCCCATGAAAATCCAGCCTCTTCTGAATTACCTTATAATAATAAATCTGTTGTTAAAATTATCAGAGGTGAAATACAAAAATTTTAAACCTGAATACAAAAATTATGTCAGTCAGGGGTGCCTGGGTGGTTCATTTGGTTTAGGCATCAGATTCGTGATTTCATTCGGGTCGTGGGATTGACCAAGGGATCAAGCCCTCTTCATTTGGCTCCTTGCTCAGCGGGAGTCTGCTTGGGATTCTCTTTCTCCCTCTGCCCCTCTTGCACACACACTCTCTCTCCAAGTAAATAAATAAAATTAAAAAAAAAAAAAAAGGAAAGAGGTGGGTGGCTCAGTCATTAAGCGTCTGCCTTCGGCTCAGGTCATGATCCTGGGGTCCTGGGACCGAGCCCCGCTTTCAGGCTCCCTGCTCGGTGGAAAGCCTGCTTCTCCCTTTCCCACTCCCCTTGTTTGTGTTCCCTCTTTCGCCGTGTCTCTCTCTGTCAAATAAACAAATAAAATCTTAAAAAAAAACAAAACACAAAAAAACCTCATGTTAGCCAGTAACTGATTTGTTCATTCAGTTAGCCAATAGGCATTTGAATAGAGAGAAAATACGGATAAATTCACAAATGAATGTATCTGTTTTATGTTCTTAAATATGTGATTTTTTTTTTTTTTTTTTTTTAAGATTTTATTTATTTGACAGAGAGAGAGAGATCACAAGTAGGCAGAGAAGCAGGCAGAGAGGGAGGGGGAAGCAGGCTCCCTGCTGAGCAGAGAGCCCGATGCGGGGCTCGATCCCAGGACCCTGAGACCATGACCTGGGCCGAAGGCAGAGGCATTAACCCACTGAGCCACCCAGGCACCCTAAATATGTGATTTTAATGTAAAACAGCTGAAGGTATATCTGAGACGTCATCGAAACTTGTTTAAATATTCTATTGTATGAAAATAAGAAAGAAAAAAGATTAAGGAAGATTAGGAGATTAATTCCTAAGAACCAAGGAATAAAAGTCTAATTTTTTTCAATGGTAGGAATATGCCTGCTCTATCCAAGTGTGTACAGTTTCAATAAGTAATAAATCTTTAATAATAAAATTTAAAAGAATGGATGTCTTAAACACCAAGTTTAAGACATTTACTCTCAGAAAAGGCAATAAATAGGTAACTATAGCTGAAAATCGAGTGAGGCAAATTTTTTCGAGTTGCAGGAAGTACGTTTTCTAGCGACATAAAAATAATTAATTTAATTTAATTTAATTTAATTATGAAAATTAGTAAATATCTTGTGTCCTGCCAGGACACTCCCAGTTTGCTAGATTATACAAAAGCCTGAAAAGTGTTTATTTTATAGGAATATGCATGCACTAACAAGGAGAAAAAGTCTGAGTAAAGTTGTTTTTGTGTTTTTTATCTGTGTGAAAAGTTCTTGCTAGTGAACTAGGCCTAATTTTTAGATACTAAGCATTTAGCAGTTTTTGATAACAAAAAAAAAATAGAAATTTTGTTTTAACATATATAAGATAGCTTATCCATACAAATAAGTCCAAAATACAATGTTGTCAACTAAATTCCAGTTAGGTTCATTCTTTCAACTGAAAAGTAAGAACATACGTTTACTCTTTTCCCAATTAATGGTGCTAATTCCAAGCTTCATTTATACCATGCTTCTGCATCCCTGAAGATTGAGTTGATATCAGCAGTTAATGGTTGGTTTGCTCTCTAGGCCTGCGAGGAAACTCAGAGCAAATGAATAGTTTAAAACAAGCATGCTGATTATGTTAATAAGTGACTTGGAAGGATTGATACTAATAAAAGTTGTGAATATATTTTTAATGACTAGCATATCCATTTAAATTACACTTGAGTTTCCATGCAGTGTGGTGGGGAGGGAGGGACGAACTGAAGGTTTTCATTACATTTGTTGTAGACATACTGCACTACTCCATCAGTTTCTCCATCCTGTTTCTAAAGATGCTGGCAATTGTTCCATGATAGAGCGGGCATTCAGACAGTCCTGATGTCTTCAAGTCCAGAGGAGCAGTGGCCTCTTGCACACAGCAGGATCCCTCCAAAAACAAGCACACTCATCCTGTGTCATTCTCCGACACTCCGAGAAAGCATTCAGATGTTATAAGACTCAATCCAGAATGTTATCATCCTAGAAAAAAATAGTCTGTTTTCTTTGATAGACTTACCAAAGAATATTTTATTTCACAGGAAAAAAAAAGCCAACATAATTTTTAAAGAAGTGCTTAGCGTATATTAATAGATTTATAAATATAGCAGAATGAAATGTAGACTAAACTATCTAACATGTAAAAAGCAAACTGGCCAAACTTCACACTTCCTTGGATTTCGAAGGGACACTTGGCTATTTCCGTTTTGTAAATGGTGTTATAATGGAGGACGAGAAATGATACCCACATCCACCCATTTCGTGGATCTTGGTTTGCAAAGAAATCACAGCTAAGGCCCAAATATGAATTCTCCATTTCTAGTCTTTATTTTCCCATTGACTTGCTAGGTGTTTCTGAAATTGTCTCTTGACTATACAGTTTGCTTCTTTACAAAAACAAATATAATCCTATTTTCCTCTTCCTCCTAGTCTACTATCCACTGAAAAGCCCCAGGCCCATCACTCTGTCATCTTAACTTTTACTAAACACTGAAAACCTCAAAGTCCAAATGTGATCATACTTTCCAATAATATGTATTATGTTTATCCCTCATTGCTCCCCAACATTAAAAAAAAAAGGAGAGTTATTTGTATACCTCCAGGTGATATCTAGTATATGAATGCTGAATTACACATGCCATATGTCAGCTCAGGGTGGTGTGAGTCCCAGCTACCACATACTGGCTGCGCTGGCTTGCTTAGGCAAGTTATTGCTCCTCTTTGAACCTGAAAAATGGGATTTTATGAGAGATAACCATATTGCTTAATAGTTACCCTTTTTCAACTTAAAATTTAAAGAAACAAGTCATTTTGAATTATATCACAATAACCTGGGTTTATTTTTAGATAAAAGAATTTTCTGTATTGAAAAAGTATACTTTAATTGCAAGAATACCCATAAAGAATTATAAATCAGAAAGAGAAACAGGTGAATGAGGACTTACATCACAAATTCACTGTACTCTTAAGACTACTTAATTGTATCTGTGGTGACGGGGACCTGTAAAGAAAGGATTCTTTACGGAGACAAATGAACAACTACAGAGCATTCAGACAAAAACTTGTCTCAGTGGTTCATACTGTTGAGTAAGATTAAGTTAAAAAATGACTGAATCTGAACTTTTTTCAACCATCCATCCGTTTACTTCTCATGGACCGGAAAAAACATAGAAGAATGCCACATTAAAAAATTTCCTGGGGGCGCCTGGGTGGCTCAGTCAGTTAAGCGTCTGCCTTTGGCTCAGGTCATAATCTCAGGGTCCTGGGATTGAGTCCCTCATTGGGCTCTCTGCTCAGTGGGGAGCCTGCTTCTCCCTCTCCCTCTGCACCTCCCCCTACTTGTGTTCTCTCTCTCATTTAAATAAATAAAATCTTTTAAAAATTTTCTTGGAAATATTCATTTTGTAAAGGTACCTTAAAATAGAAGAAGAGGGAAAACAGAAGGACGTGGGGAGCAGTTAGGAGAGTCAGAACTCCGAGTCCTTGTCCTTGGCAGCCGGTCTCGGCCCGCTGTCGGCCAGCATGGATTGGGCCGGCAGGCTCACGCTGCAGGTCCGGGGCCGGTGTGCGGCTTCCAGGACGCTCCCCGCTTAGCTCTAAGTCGGCTTCCTCTTCCGTGCTCCCACAGCTACTCACTCTACACTCGCTACGCACCATGTGGTCTGTGCCAACCTCAGTGGTGATGCAGTACCAACCTCAGAACTTCTGGTACCAAGAAATGCTGATCAGAATTCCAGTGCCAGTATTCCAGTATTTTCATTTCTTTTTTAGTGAATTCTGTTTCCCTTTTTTCCCTTGTAGAAACATTTGGCATGATTTTTTTATCCTTGGTATTCAGATAGTTTACCATAATATATGTAAATGTAAGATTGTGTGTGTGTGTGTGTGTGTGTGTGTGCGTGTGTGTGTGTGTGTGTGTGTCTATTCTCAATGCTACTAGATCTTCAGTGAGCTCTTTCCAGCAGTGGGAACTTCTCTTTTATGAATTCAGTGATTATTTTCTCCTCTCCATTTTTCTGTTTTCTTTTTTTTTTTTTAAAGGTTTTATTTATTTATTTGACAGAGAGAGAGAGCACGAGCAGGGGAAGCAACAGGCAGAGGAAGAGGGAGAAGCAGGCTCCCCGCTGAGCAGGCTTGATCCCAGGGCCCTGGGATCATGACCTGAGCCGAAGGCAGCCACTTAGACAACTGAACCACCCAAGCACCCCTCTGTTTCCTATTATTGGAATTTCTACTATTAGCTGGATGGTGCCCAGCCCATATTGATCCTCTCTATCAGATAGCAGCAAACATTTTCTGTTAAGGAACAAATAGGAAAAATTTTAGACTCAGGGAAGTTGTCACAAATTTCTGTTTCTCCTCCTCCTCCTCATTCTTTTGCCAATCCTTTAAAAATACACACACACACATATATATATTTAATTCTTAACCTAAGCGCCATGCAAAAACTAGAGCATGGGCAATAGTTGGCTGACTCTTGCTCTAGCTCCTAGTTTATTTTTTCCTATATTTTGCATTGTTTATTCTGCTGAATATTTTAATTATTATTCTTTCTGTAGACTTTATTCCTGGTTATGTACAAAGTTGGGAAGTCATTTAATTTCTTTATATCTCATTGTCTCATCTGAAACTGAGGATAATAATAGTTGTTGGGAGTTAAATGAAAAGATGTCTGTAATGCTTTTATAACAGGGTATAGCACAGAAAATACACAAAAAGTGAGTATTATCCATTGCTCTCACGGATGCAATATAGCCTCATAAGCTCTCAAAGGGCACTAAAAATAATTGCTAAAGTTCTTTCTCCTCTACGACTTTGTATACTCTCCCATAAATTGTTGCACGTTTTCATATTAGAACAACTCACTGTGCAGCAGAATTGTCCCATCTGTCTTGTGAGCTTCGTTGTCCACATTTATTTTGCGTGAGGATCAAAGTAGATTGACGTGGGTGGGTACCATGGATTTTCCCACCCCAGCCCATATTTCTCTTTCCCTTAGAAGTGCCAGTCTTGAATGAGGTGGCTGATTGCCAGCACTGTGCCCCGAGGCAAGGCACGTCAGTGGGTCGGATTGATTCTGTAGTGTGAATGAGGAGTATGCCAGATTTTAGTAGGGGCCAGCTCTGGGATATCAGTCTCCCCTCTAGGGACCCTAGATCATCCCAAGTAGATTGTTCAGTTTCTTGGACAATCTCTCGTTGGTTTCATCCTGAAGGCAATTACATGGCAACTGGGGATGTGAGGAGAAAAGGGGAGCCTTCCTCATGTTGTCCTTGAACAGATAAGCTCTCAATCATATCCTCCATCCCAGCTGGGTCTCTGTACTTATGTATTCAGAGCTCAGAAGCTTCCTGATATTCTATTCTGAGGGAGGAATTATACCTTCTATGCCACTTCTTTTCTGTGCGTGTTGTGCATTCCATGTCCACATAATCCCATCACCTTGCATGTTCCAGAAGTGTGTGAAAATCTGTGGTGCGAAGTTAACCAGCCACAACCACCGTTCCCTCCACAGTTCTGGTCCTTCTGTAATAGGTTCTTTCTCATATTTCTTTATTGTGATTTCAGGGAGATTTGTGAAGGTGAGAGTTAAACTATGGGCTCAATCCAGCAGCCTACTTTAGGTGTACCATGATAATTTATAATGCTTAAATTTTCACCTTCTAAGTGAAGTAATATAGCCACACAAAGCATAGATCCAAAATTATGTTTACAATAAAGTTTTGAAATTGGTGAATGAAAGCTATAGTTAATTATATGGTAAGTGTTTAGTTTGTATGAATTTCTTAGAATAATTAATTCTGATCCAATTATTATATATCCTTTCTGTATGGATGTTAATTCTTAGCTTCATTCCATTAAGCCTTGTGTTTTCTAGTATACTATAATGGTTGAGTTTGTAATCTGGAGTCATAGAGACCTGGGTTCAGATCTTCCTCTGTCACTAACTTTTTGAAGTTGAAAAAGTTACTTAACTTTCAAGGTGTTCTTTTCTATCATAAGAACTATTTATTTATTTTATTCCAGAAACATTTGTTAAGTACCTAACTTTACTAGGTCTCTGTAAAGAATAATAAAAGGTTAGAAGTAAAGTGATTAACCTAATACACTATTGATAAACATTTGGTGTTAACTGTTTTTATTTTCAACTCTTCTTTATTTCAAAGCAAAGGAAGGCTTGAACACAGATAATATTATATTGCCAATCTTTCTTCATTGTGCAGTATACTGTTTCTAGAAGACAAACTATAAATGTATAAAATAATTTTAAAGTTCCGACATTCATATTGGTCAGAAAACAGATTTTTATTAAAGCAGTATCAACCAGGGAGAGATGGGGAAACCATGGCTGGAAAATTGTACGTGACCTCTTCCATGTCCTTTAAAAATCCTTGGAAAGCAAATATTTAAATTGAGTCCTAAAAAGAAGTACATGGAATGATTTAATGTCCAAAAAAAATCTTTCATCTCTCAAGGACAGTTTTCTGAAATTAACATACTAGAGTTATGCATAGCTTCCTATATTAACTGAAAGGGAAGGAAAGATTATGCAACCGGGCTTCTGTTTTTAGCTGGTAACTCCATGTTCCTTGTGCTGAAACTCCAGGTTGGTTTGCTTCACACACTCAGGCTGCCTTTGGCCTCCTGACTGACAGGCTATGTGTTTATCTTCCCAGAGGTGGCTCTGATCTCCTCTTCGAGATGATTATTATCAGCATTCACTTGGCAGTAAGGGAGATAATTATTTTCCTCAAGGAAACCAAAACACTTTGGCTGAAGAGCTGAGGAAGAGCAAGGGTTACTTTCTTTTCTTAAATGATCTCTCATGCTTCAAAATGAAGACACTAAAAGAGGGAATCCCATGGCCCTTCATTGTCCAACAGTATTTAAACACACACAAAGGTAGCATTACACTAAGACCAGCCTCACCAACGTTACCTGGTCCGTTAGTTTGCTAGGGCTGCCCTACGGAGTCCCACAGACTGTGGGCCATAAACAGAGCCTACTTCCTCCCCGTTCTGGGGGCCAGAAGTCCAGCAGGAAAATGTGAGCAGGGTCCCTAGGCTGTCCTTGCCTTGCAGACTCCCCATGTCTTCCTCTCAGAGTCCTTCTGTGCCTGTGTCTCAAATCCTTCTTTTTGTGAGGACACCAGGCATACTGTGACTTTAGGGCCCACTTAAATTACCCCATTTAACTTTAATCACCTCTTTAGAGGACCTATTTCCAAATACAGTCACGTCCTTTATTACAGGGGCTTAGGACTTAAACATGTGAATTTGGAAGTGGGGTGAGACATAATTGACAAAACACTTGATAACCGATTCCATAATTTAAGAAGAATGTCCCCACTCCACACACCATCTAACTGTTTGCAATTTTTTTTTGTTAGAATAAATGGTTAAAATAGATAAAAACTGCCTGAGACAGGCCTCCCAAATGAGAATCTATTTTTTTTTTTAACAATTACATTTTTTATAAAAATCTAACTTACCACTTGGTAAAGGATCACCAAGTGTTATGACAAAGGAAATAAATGCCCTGAGACTAGAAGGACAATAGCAATCAAAAATTTTACTTCTCAGGAACCAGTACTGAAGAAGTCTGGTTCAGATCCCTCCAAAATAAGGCAGAGAGGATAGATTAAATGTTTCAACCTACGTTCCATAAGCAACACCATCAGAAGAAAAGACAGCACAAAAAAAAACAGCACTGACCATTTCGAGAAGCGACGAGGCCTTCCTAAATGAAACACACTGCTTTTTTCCTGGAACGATCCTGGACACTGAGCACAACTTAACAGGGACGAAGAGAGCATTAGAAGAGCATAGGCTGGGACGCCTGGGTGGCTTAGTCAGTTAAGCTGCTACCTTTGGCTCAGGTCATGATCCCAGGGTCCTAGGATCAAGCCCTGCATCAGGCTCCCTGCTTGGCAGGGAGCCTGCTTCTCCCTTTCCTTCTGCCTGCCACTCTGCCTACTTGGGCTCTCTCTCTCTCTCTCTGTCAAATAAATAAATAAAATCTTAAAAAAAAAAAAAAAAGTGCATTAGCTCTTTGCTTAAGTTTGCTTAAGAATGGCTTGGTCACGGGACGGATCTGTAAACACAGGATCACTTCCCACCCCCTGCGACAGTGATGTAAAGTCAGTGAAAACTCGAGAGACTTTTCATTGCTCTAAATTCCAGGATTTTAAACATGTGTTCTGTGTTATAGAGCATGACTGAAAATGTTATCTAAAAATGATTAAGGCCTGTTTCAGACGAAAAAAAGTCCTTAACGTAGTGGGGACAGTGCCTCGGCGTGGCTCCAGGTATTTTCCCGTGTTGCCAGGAATCACGTCACACGCCGTATTACACAGTGGTGTCCATGCCGCTTAAAATCACGAAGGACTGAGTTTGGCCTGTTAATGGCGGAAAGAATGAGCTTGATGTCAAGGACAGTTTAGCCCCCAGCCCGGCTAAGTCTTGGTGAAGAGAGAGGATGGTCAGGGGTTTCGGTCTTGGTTTTAGGACCAGTCTCCACCTCATTCCTGATCTCCTCAAAACTAATTTCCTCATTAAATAAAAAGGGGTCTAATAAAAATATCTGGTCTATCTTCTAACCACATTATTATTATTAACCATCCCATTATTATTAGCATATTTCCAATGCCATTCATACTTTTTCCGTAACATTACAGATCAGCTGCCTTTTCCCAGATCCTGGCTTTTAAAGAAATGATTTGTTTCAAGGAAGTCTTTGTTGTTTCTGTTCGTATACGTAATCTGTCTCTGTGTATTTTTCATTTGAAAATGAGGATAAATATTTTATATATATCATTGACTTATCTGGACTAAATGAGATAATGCTGATAAAGCACTTACTCAGCCCTCAAATATTGTAACCAACTTGTATCATTTTAGGTTGGGGCTGATGTTGCCTAACCCTCCCCCCCCCTCCACTGCATTGCATTTTTGTCTCAGGCCACAGGCATGTAACAGTGAAGTCGATATGACAAAGTCCGTGGGTTTGGAAAAATGTAACGAGTAAAGAAGGAAGACACTGGGCACTGCCTCACTGATATTCTTGAGTACAACTCAACAGGTGCTGGGGAGGCATTTAGAATCCATGTATGTAAAGCAGCTCCGTGGCCTAGAGTCACAGTCACTGGCCAAGACTTCCGTTCTAAACTGTGGTAGCTTGTCAGTCCCAGGTAGACAGAGAGCAGTGTTGGAGGTTTGGCTGACATCTGGGAGGCCTGTCCCTAAAGTTTCAGACACTAGGAATGAACAGGCCATCTGGCCCCGGGCAGGAACTTGCAAGAGCAAATCAAGGATGCAGGAATAAATGAAAGTCTGTTTCTGGCAACTGGAGTGTATGGCATGGGGACACTAAGCACTCTAAGAGTAGGCAGTGACTTGGAAGGCTCAGCTGTAGGCCAGTGAGAGAGGATCTAGAGAGCCAATTCTGTAGTAAACTTTCATGCTTGGTGCCTTGTAAAATTCCTGCCCCTGTAGGGATTATTTTAAGAATAGGGTGGAATCAAGTTTAGTGGAATGAAGGGAATGAGCACCCCAAAAGTGACTTGCTGGAAAAGTGTCAGGTGCATGGCCAACACTTCCTAGTTATAAAAACTTCCTTTTTCTCTTAATGCTCATAATCAATCCCCAAATTCCACATTCGTAAAATGTCTTAAAGTAGCATTGTCTTGTAACAAGAGATTATTTTCCCTGGAATATTTTCATCTTTATTCTAAAATCTGTGGCTGCTTACACACTTTATATAGTAGTGGAAAGACTATTAGTGATTTGAGTTCTGCCTTCTGGCCTAGCATTGGGATATGATACGATATGATATTGGGAAAACAGCGAATGTCTCTGGTCCATTTTCTGATCTACAAAATGAAATTGGACCTTTCTTTTCTTTCCTTCCCTTTCCTTCCCTTTCCCTTTCCTTCTTTTTCCAGTTTCATTAAGATAGAGTTAACAGATGATTATAAGTTTAAGGTGTACAACATGATTTGATTTAGAGATACGGTTGCAGAATGATTGCCACAATAAGGTTAGTTAACATCCATCACCTCACATATATATTTTTTTCTTGTAGTGAGAACATTTAGGTTCTACCCCCTTAGCAACCCCTATGTTGCTATGTATATACCACAGTCCTGTTAACTCCAGTCACCATACAGTATGTTAGATCCCCAGAACTTACTTATATTATAAATGGAGGTCTGTAGCCTTTGACCAACATCTTCCCATTTTTCCCACCCCCAGCCCTTGGCAGCCATCACTCTACTCTCTGTTTCTATGAGTGGACTTGTTGAGATTTCACATAAGTGAGCATGTAATATTTGTTTTTCTCTTTCATTTAGTGTAATGTCCTCAAGTTTCTTTTATGTTTCCATATGTTGGCTATTGTGAATAATGTTGCAATGAACATGAGGGTGCAGATTCCTCTTCAAGAAATCCTATCTTTAATTTTTTTTTTTTTAAACTCCATAGTGGCTGTGCCAATTTACATTGCCACCAAGAGCAAACAGATGTTCGCTTCTCTCCACATATTCAGCAACACTTATTGTCCCTTGTGTTTTTGTTTTGGCCATTCTAACAGGTGTAAGGGGATGTCTCGTTGTGGTTTGGATTTACATTTGGATCTTATTTCTGTCCCTGCTTTTGTTTCACTTGTTTATCCCACTTCTGTTAATTATATCTCATATCATAAAGGTGATGACTGAAGAAGCAAACAATCTAGAGATCTTGCTGCGACTTAACGGTATTTATTCATTCAATAAATATTTACTCATTGTCTTTCACATGCCAGGCACTGTTCTAAGTCCTGAAGGCATAACAGTACACAAGATGGATGAAGCCACTATTTTTATGGCATTTTGTATTCCAGTGATCACAATAAAAATAATACAACAAATAATATAAAAATGTATTTATATATGTATGCTACTTCTTAGAGAAGATGAACTCTGAAGAGGAATAAATGAAGGATGAACATGGGGTTGGGATAGGGTGGGGAGGGTGACTTGGATCCAGTGGTCAGAGAAGCCGCTCAGAGGAGACGACACTTGCACAAAAACCTGAATGAACTGGGGATGAGGCCCATGGAAGTCGGTGGAGAGACCATCCAGAGAAAGGAGAAATAAGAGAATCGTCCTGGAGACAGAAACACGTTGGGCAGGTTTTTTAAATGTAAGAGCTGGTTTGGCATGCATGAACATAATCGTAGGATTTGTGAGGTTTGAGAGGTGACCAGGACTAGCTGTAGACTATGACAGGGCTTCCGCTGGGGGCTGGGGACAGGGGAGTGGCATGGCCTACATTACATTTTTTAAATATCATCCCTCCTTCTAGGTGGAGAGACCTGGGGAAGCAGGAGACAGAGAAGAAGCTTAGAAACTGGTTAGGAACCTAAAGTACTGTCCTTGGCAAAATAGGATGGTAGCTTGCATTAGTGTCCTAGCATTGGATGTCAGGATAAATGGCTGAAAACATGATACCCTGTTTTGGAGGTAGATTCCTAATGTGTCAGTTGCAGGGAGGAGACAGAGGTTAAGAACCACTGGATAAATAATCTACAAAGCTTATTCCAGAATTACTGATTTGTGAACTCACAATGGGAAAAAGCGCCCTTTTTGTGGCTGCTTGTCGTAAGAGATTTTATCTGAATCAGTCACGTTTGTTAACCATTGTGCAGCTGGGGCCACTCCAGTGGGTCAGTTTACACTTGTGGTCATCAATTTCTGTGTTAAAAGTGGAGAAGTGGAGTGTTTCAGGCTTTCTCATGTAGAGGTACCATGATGGTGAGAGAGCAGCATATATGGCCCTGTATAATCCCGCCTCTAGCCACTCATGAGCTGTGTGACCTTGGACAAGTTATATAATGTCTCCCAACCTGGGATGCTCAAGAAGATAAAGTACCTTTCTCTTATGGTTGTTGTGAAATTAAGTAAAATCTTTCATTCAGTAGCTATGTCTCGCTCACTGTCTACATTATAGTGGGTGGCACAGTGACATCAAGGTGTTGAGGATGAGGTAGACACAGTTCTGCATGAAATATTCTTTCTTGTGCTTCAGAAAGCCAAACATGGGGCCTGACCTACAGCAGAAACTCATTGGGAGCTAGTTTTCCTTCCTCCAAATCCAAAATTATATGTGTATGTAAGAGCATAGGGTATACACTTTGAGACAACATAGGTGTATTTTCAGTGTATCCTTCTGAAACGCATATTCTAATCCAAATAAGTGACTGTAGTAATATACCTTCAGGCTAATTGGCAGGTAATAAAGGAGATCCTTTTGGAGAAAGCAGACATTTTGCCCTCCCTCAGGTAAAACATATTTTCCTGCACATTCACTCATTTTTTTAAAAGTACTAATTTACATTTAAAATTATAGGGAATACCTGGATGAATAACTTCTAGTGTCTTATTTATTTTACTTTGTCAGTGAAATGATCCCACCCTGAGAATTTTTCATCCATTCACAAAGCTATTTTTTATTACCTATAAATTTATTTTTTTAATATAGCAGAAAATGCACAGCCAATTCATGTGGCAATAGGCATGGCAATATTTTTAATAGCATTTTATAGGAATGTCATATTCAATTAGTAATTTCACTGTGCCACCTCAATAATTAGTGAACTAATCCAGGAAGTGCCAATAAAAATAACATTAGATAATACTTTCCTCAGCCATTTATAAGTTATTAATATGCTGTCAAGTCTAGAACTCAAGCCGAATTCAAATCAGAGTCCCTGGTCTTCAAATTTGCTCAGTGATATTGTGGACCAGTGACATTTAGGTGAGGGGTTCTGTTTTTTTATTCCTCTTTACCTAACTTGTAATCCCTCCATTTCCCTATTGGTCTCTACTGTCCTCCTGACATGACTATAATCACCAGGCGTGTCAGCACTGAACTGAGACTCCTAATCAACTCAGCTGCCCAGTTCTCTTCCAGTCAGGAGATGATGGGTTTGGCTGAACTTTCAAAGATAGAATATGCCAATAGCATTGATTTTTTTAAAAATCTGTAATAAAGTATTGTGTTGGCATCCGTTTTCATTGAAATTCTAAATATGTGGATTAATCACAAAAGCACATTCTTTAGAAATACCAAAATTACAATATTCATATGTTTTTGTATATAAAAACTGCATTTGTGCTGGGTGTTCTCTTCTTCTTCTTCTTCTTCTTTTTTTTTTTTTTTCCTTTTTCCTCTTGTAATATGCTAAATCACAGGAGGCGATCTCTGGTTGTTGCTTTTCATAAATTTCAAGATAAAATCAAGATCCGCTTTTTCTAGGGCACAGTTTCAGAACAATTGCATAGTTTTAGTTATGTCCCCGCCACCAGGCCATAAATTAAGCTATATATTAACCAACCAATATTTTTAAATGTCTACTTTAGGAATACCTTAAGGGAATGTGAGAAGATGTCAGCATTTTGTCCTCAAAGAGCTTATAACTTAGTTTAGAATAAAATGCTCAGTCAAATGAAAAACCAATTAATAATGAGTTAAATTGGAATTGCTGTGCTGGTTCAGGGGTGTCATTATATATTATCTGACTGTTAAGTGAGTAGTGCAGATAAGATTTCTGTGGTCCAGTGAAGCTTCAAAGCACTTGAGCAAGGCCTTGAAGGACAGCCTTAAAATGTGGAGAATTCTGTAGAGAATCCAGTCCCATGCTTCAGATTCATTACATAACAAACTCTGATTCTCTCTTGGGGCCGTTTTCACTCCACTTGCCCTTAACTCACGATCCCAGGCCCTGTAACACCTCCTCAGAAGACAGACAATCCCCAGTCCTCCTCGAGCACGATGAGCTGTTGTGTGGAATCGGTGACCTACTTTTGCCTGTAATAGTTCAGTTCAAATTAACCAATGGCTATCTGTCAAAATTTGTGGTGGGTGCCCCAGGGAATATAAAAATGATTATAATATGGTTGTTATTTATATTCTCATGCCTTGTGAGAGAGAGATTTAAGTATAAACATTCCAAACCAAATAGAGTAGGATGAGAGCTGAAATGAGGTAGAAATCAAGCTTTATGTGAACCAGACAGTAATCCAATCTAAAACACTCAGTTCAATATAAAAATATAGACACTCTTCCAAAATAAACATGCTTTAAGAAAGGTGATTAGTCCCTCGGATTTCCCCTCCCTCCTGCTGCTCCTTTCTAAAATAGCCTTTGACTATATGGTGGAGGATGTCTAGTTTAATTGATTCTGTGGATTTACAGGAAGAGAGTGCTGATACCCACAAGGATCTTCAGGAAACAGACAGGTTATGGCATTTGAGTGGTTTGTTGTGTCTGAAAACTGAACAAGTGACTGATGAGCTGCACCTGTTTCTACCTGGCTCTTTTGGGGAGTTAAATATGACATAGTTCATGTCCACTGCTGCAGTCTGTGGTCCTGGTCATTCATTCTTGGTCTTGAAGTTCAAGAACTTCAACAGCTGTTCATCCTGATCTAGGTGTCTGCCTTTGTGTCTGTGCCTGCGAGGCAGACAGGAGTTTCTGGGATCCCTGCACACAGCATAGCAGCTCTGGGTAAGCAGGACCCCGTGTGTGGATGCTTCCTATCAGTAAGTCTGTACTATCTTAAAAGTGGTACTTTCAGGGATTTCCCTAGAAGCCTACAGACCCTCACCTGCACCCTGAGAGAAGCATGACACATACTCTTTTGTCCTGACCTAACCATCCCTTACTGAATATTTTCAAAACATTAATTGGTTTCTAAGTAGCAGAGCATTTGAGGTTAAGACATGAAAAGGCACAGTTAAGTCTCTTTCTTCTTCTACCATACATTCTTACTGCCCTTAAACTGCAAGCTTCCTATCTATCACGGAAAGAAGGAATATCTTCCCTACACCCATAGAAGAAGTTCTGTCATCTAAGTCTTTAGACTTGGTCATTATTTTAAAGGAATTTGGAAAATTATTTTGTTTTTTGTCCATACCTAATGTTAAAGCCTGGTACTTTGGTTCACAATCTTATTTTAATTGTTAGTTATTTACTATTAATTCTGTTTGTATTACTTTTGAAATTATCCCAATTAATATGCATTTACTCATTCATGCAGATAGCTCAAGTTGGTTGCATATAAAGTCAAATATGCAGAAATATAAACAAAAAAATACAGGCTACATCAAAAAATATATTTCTTCAATTAAACTCTGGAAAAAAGTGATAAGGGTCTGTATCATTCAGAGTTCTACCAGAGAAAGAGAACCGGTAGAATATCTATGATTAAAGTGACTATATTTATCTATATATCTATCTATACCTATATCTATATCTGTATATATCACAACAATACCTTGATTAGTGTTCGAGTAAATGGCTACTATAGCCTAGCCTAGTTAAACATTAAAACTAACCATCACAGAGCCAAAATTGGTGGTAATGGGAAGGGAATATAAAGGATCAACTATGAAGAAACAAGCAACCACACAAAACAGACAAAATTAAGGGGTCACTTGAGGATAACTTGGAGGTTTTTACGTTGGGTAAGTGAGAAAGTGGTATACTTGTAACAAAACCACAGGAGAAGAAGCTAATTAATCCAGTTTTAGATGTTGATGGACATGAGTTAAATGGCCAAATAATTGGAGTTGATTTGTTCACCCAGTGTACTTTGATTGAATAACTGAAAACATGGCCATATACTTCCACTTCCCTGCCCTGGACATAGCTGTGAATGGATCATTAGTACACTCTCGACCCAACCCAAAGACTAAGGTTTATCACATTTAAATACCACATACACAAGTGAGTCAGATGGTCATGGGTCCTACAACTAAGGATGGGGTTCTAGAGCTGGCGGCCATGGAGTTGCAAGTGTATGCACTGTAGCCCAGCCCAGACAGATAGAAAAGCACAGATGAGTGAGATTAGGCAGCTCTTAAAGACAGAGAATATGACTTTAGTTCCTGTCTTTATAAACACCTTTTCATGATTCCTGGCCTAATTTTCTAAATATATTTGAGTTAGATTGAGTGGATTTCTGTTCTTGTATCCAGGAATAAAATCAAGTACTCTGAGCAAATCTAGTTGGAAATGTCAGCATTATCTATTTCTAAACATTCTGCTACCTCAATAATTAATTGTTATGTTTGCTAGCCATAAAAAGGAGAAAGAATTTTAAAACTGGGACCAATATGAGCCTGACTGTAGTTGAACTGGAAAATAATGGAGTCCAAAATTAGTTGTACTTGGCAGAACATGGTACTTACATAATCAAAACCAAATGTTTGTAAAGAGAAATTTCTGGTGTCTTGACTGGAACAATTATTCAACTACACCTGGAGTTCTACTCCATTGACCCTACCGTATTTGTACTGCCTACTGCATTGCTTATGTGCTCACCTCCCATATTGTCAAGCTTAAATCCCTGAATCCATCATAATCATCACTGTTCTTACGTAAGTCCCTAACTCCCATCCCAGTTTTTGCTTTGCTACTCCCATCGGGTAAAATCCCAACCACAGCCAATTCCAGGTCTGCCTGTTCCAAATCTCCTACATCCAAAACATCATTGGAAAAATATACCCAATCATGTTATCTGATCTAAATTGAAATGTATGACCACTAACTTCAAATGGACTCTTCATGTTAACCAGCAATCATACTACATTTACTTAATTTAGTCAAACCTGCTTTTCTGGAAAGTGATTTTATATTTTCTCCTACTATCATTAAAACCCCAGTACTTCTTTCTTCCTCCTCCACTCTTATTCTTGTGATGATTATCAAGCTTCCTACTTTACTGAGAATATAGAACCAATCAGCTATGTAAACCTATTACCTTTCTTCCTTGCCCACCAGTTAGATTGTATCACTTCCCCAGAAATCCTCCTTTGTCACTTCTGCAGATCAGTTTTTCTCCTTCTATTGGTTGATTTCTATCAGCAACTAGAACTCTTATTCATTGACAATGGAAGTATAAAATAGTATCAATTTGGAAAACTATCTGGCAGTTTATTATAAATTTCAGTATTACTCCCTACAACTCAATAATTCCATTTCCTATTTCTTTTATATATGGGGCACCTGGGTGGCTCAGGTGGTTAAGTGTCTGCCTTTGGCCCAGGTCATGATCTCACGGTCCTGGGATTGAGCCCTGCATCGGGCTCCCTGCTCAGCAGGAATCCTGCTTCCCCCTCTCTCTCCGCCTGCCTCTGCCTACTTGTGATCTCTCTCTCTCTCTCTCTCTGAAATAAATAAAAAATAAAAATCTTAAAAAAAATAGAAGAGTAATTTTAAAATATTCTGGTATATACCTGCAATATTACTCAGCAATTAAAATAAATTAACGACTGATATATACACCAAAGTGAAGGAAATTTAAAAAATTATATAAAGCAAAAGAAGCCATATCCAAAAGAGTATATCCACATGATTTGATCCATATAAATGTCAAGAAAAGACAAAGCAGACCTGTGAACATAAAAATCAAAACACGGGATAGCTCTTGGTGCAGGGACATTGACCAGAAAGGGATATGAGAACTTTTTAGAGTGAGAAAGTTCTAAATCTTGATTGTGATATTACGCAAGTTTATATATTTGTTAAGTATACTATAAAGGAAAATCTGTACATTTCTCTATATGTAAATTATAACTTACAAACAAAAAATAGATTAAAACTTAACACCTTAATGGGCTTAGTTATCAGGTAGTAGTCAGGGAAGAAGCTGTCATTAGATGTTGGAAAGATACAGATGCATATTGTGGTAATAACTAAACATGTTTAAAATTGTTTCTTTTGAAAATCTGGGTGGTGCAGAGGGAAAAAGTCTAAATAGATTATTAGCAATGTGTTTTTTGTAAACTGATGCTTATAGGAAGGTGTAACAAAAAAGAGATGAGCTCTGGGAAGAATTGGATGCTTTGAGAACAGAGGTGAATTCACATCAGGAGAATTCAAAAATCTGGATCTTGTACAATTGGAAAGCCAACTCTTCTAGATCCCAAACTGGAAATGGCACCCTAAGATCTTTTACTTGAACAAGGACCTCAGTCTTGGCAGGGAAGTTTGGAAGAGTGGTGAGGACCGATTCACAAAGTTCAGATCACATGGTCTCAATATTGTCATTAATTTTGGAGCAAAGGAGAGAAAGTCAAGAAGGCAAGACACCAATAAATGAATGATGCTAGATAATTTTGTCTAGCAAAGAACTCACATATGGTTACAGATAATGTGATACTAAGGTAACTGGATTCATTTTTACAAGAATTGCATGGCCACTATTGAGGACATTTCATAGATCACATATTAAGCCACAAAACAAGCCTCAACAATTCCAAAAATGTTGAAGTCATACCATGCATCTTTTCTGACCACAATACTAAGAAACTAGAAGTCAACCACGAGAAAAAAACTTGAAAGACCAAGAGTACATGGAGGTTAAAGAGTGCGCTACTAAACAATGAATGGTTCAAACAGGAAATAAAAGAGAAAAAGTAAAATACATGGAAACAAAAGAAAATGAAAATACATGCAAAAACTTTGGGATGCAGCAAAAGCAGTTCTAAAAGGGAAGTTTATAGCAATATAGGCCTACCTCAAGAAGCAAGAGAAATCTCAAACAACCTAACCTTACATCTAAAGGAGCTAGAAAAAGAACAACAAACAAAATCTAAAACTATCAGAAGGAAGGAAATAAATATGAGACCAGAAATAAATTATATAGAAGTCAGAAAACAAAACAAAACAATAGAACCAATAATGAAACCAAGAGCCAGCTTTTTGAAAAAAAATCAATAAAATTGATAAACCTCTAGCAAAATTTATCAAGAAAAAAAGGAAAGATTTAAATAAATAAAATCACAAATGAGAGAAGAAATAACAAACACCACCATAGAAATACAATTAGAATATTATGAAAAATTATATACCGACAAATTGGACAACCTAGAGGAAATAGATAAATTCCTAGAAACATATAAATCACCAAAACTGAAACAGGAAGAAATAGAAAACGTGAACAGATTGATTACCAGCAAAGAAATTGTATCAGTAATCAAAAAACAACTCCCAAAAAACAAAAGTCCAGGACCAGATAGCTTCACAGACAAATTCTACCAAAAATTTAAGAAAGAGTTAATGCCTATTTTTCTCAAACTATTCCAAAAGATAGAAAAGGACAGAAAACATCCAAATTCATTCTACGAGACCAGTATCACCCCGATACCAAATTCTGATAAAGACACCACAAAAAAAAAAGAGAACTACAGGATGATATGTCTGATGACACAGATGCAAAAATACTCAACAAAATACTAGCAAACTGGACCCAATGATACATTAAAAACTCATTCACCACAAGAAAGTGGGATTTATTCCTTGGTTGGAAGAGTTTTTCAATATCTACGAATCAATCAACATAATACATCACATTAAGAAAAGAAAGGAGAAGAACCATATGGTTGTTTCAACAGATGCAGAAAAAGCATTTGACAAAGTACAACATCCATTCATGATAAAAAAAACCCTCAACAAAACAGGTTTAGAGGAACACAGCCCAACATAATAAAGGCCATATATGAAAAACCCACATCGAACATCATCCTCCTTGGGGAAAAACTGACAGACCTTCCCCTAAGGAAAGGAACAAGACAAGGATGTCCACGCTCACCAATTTTATTCAGTGTAGTAGTGGAAATCCTAGCCACAGCAGTCAGACAACAAAAAGAAATAAAAGGCATCCAAATGGCAAGGAGGAAGTCAAACTTTCACAATTTGCAGATGGCATGATGCCATATATAGAGAAAACCCTAAAGACTCCACCAAAAAACTGTTAGAACTGATAAATGAATTCAGTAAAGTCATAGGATACAAAGTCAACATACAGAAACCTGTTGCATTTCTATACACCAATAATGAAGCAGTAGAAAGAGAAATTAAAGAATCAATCCCATTTACAATTATACCAAAAAGCCATAAGACACCTAGCAATAAATTTAACCAAAGGGGTGAAAGGCCTGTACTCTGAAATCTGTATAGAACGCCAATGAAAGAAATTGAAGAGGACACAAAGAAATGGAAAGATATTTCATGCTCATGGATTGGAAGAACAAATGTTAAAATGTCTCTACTACCCAAAGCGATCTACACATTTAATGTAATACCTATCAAAATACCAAGCAGCATTTATCATAAAACTAGAACAAGCAATTCTAAAATTTATTTGGAACCACAAAAGACCGCACATAGCCAAAGGATTCTTGAAAAGGAAAAACAGTACTAGAGGCTTCACAATTCCAGGCTTTGAACTATATTACGTAAAAGCTATAGGGATCAAAATAGTATGATTCTGGCATGAAAATAGACACATAGATCAATAGAACAGAGGAGGAAAACCAGAAATGGACCCACAACTCTATGGTCAACTGATCTTTGACAAAGCTGGAAAGAATATCCAATGAGAAATAGTCTCTTCAACAAAAAATATTGGGAAAACTGGACAGTAGTAACATGCAGAAGAATGAAACTGGACCATTTCCTTACACCATACACAACAAGAAATTTAAAATGAATGAAAGACCTAAATGTAAGACCTGAAATCATCAAAATCCTAGAGGAGAATGTAGGCAGTAACTTCTTTGACATTGACCACAGCAACTTCTTCCTAGATATGTCTCCTGAGGCAAAGGAAGTAAAAGGAAAAAGAAACTATTGTGACTTCATCAAAATAAAAAGCTTCTGTATAGTGAAGGAAACAATAAAAACTAAAAGGCAACCTTCAAAATGGGAAAAGTTATTTTTAAATGACATATCCGATAAAGGGTTAATATCCAAATTCTATAAAGAACTTAGATGGCTCAACACCCCAAAAAACAACTAATCCAATTAAAAATGGGTAGGAGACACGAATAGACTTTTCTCCAAAGAAGATGGCTAACAGACACGTGAAAAGATGCTCTCCATCACTGATCATCAGGGAAATACAAATCAAAACTACAATGAGATATGACCTCACACTTGTCAGAATGGCTAAAATCAAAAACACAGGAAACAACAGGTGTTGGCGAGGATGTGGAGAAAGGAGAACCCTCTTGCACTGCTGGTGAGAATGCAAATTGATATAGCCACTCTGGAGAATAGTATGGAAGTGCCTCAAAAAGTTTAAAATAGACCTACCTTATGATCTAGCAATTGCACTACTAGGTATTTACCCGGAGGATACAAAAATACAGATTTGAAGGGGTACATGCACCCCACTGTTTTTAGCAGCACGATCTACAATAGCCAAATTATGGAAAGAGCCCAAATGTCTATCAGCTGGTGAATGGATAAAGAAGATGTGGTATATATACAATGGAATATTACTCAGCCATAAAAAGAATGAAATCTTGCCATTTGTAACAACATGAATAGAGCTAAAGAGTATGATGCTAAGAGAAATAAGTCAGGAAAGACAAATACCATATGAGTTCAGTCATGTGTGGAGTTTAAGAAGCAAAACAGAAGCAGAGGGGAAAAAGGGAAAGAGAGTGGCAAACCAAGAAACAGACTTTTTTTTTAAAAAGATTTTATTTATTTAAGAGAGACTGTGAGGGAGCATGACTTGGGGGAGGAGCAGAGGTAGAGGGGCAGGCAGATTCCCTGCTGAGTGGGGAACCCCACTCAGGGCTCAATCCCAGGACCCCGAGATCATGACCTGAGCTGAAGTCAGACACAACTGAGCCACCCAGGCACCCTGACTCTTAACTCTAGAGAACACACTAATGGTTACCAGAGGGGAGGTGGAGGGGGGGATGGGTTAATAGGTGATGGGGATTAAGGAGTGTACCTGCCCTGATGAGCACTGGGTGATGTATAAAATTGTTGAATTACTATATTGTACACCTGAAACTAATATTACACTGTAGGTTAACTACACTGGAAGTAAAATAAAAAACTTTTTAAGAAAAAGAGTCATGTTGCCAAATAAACTGCAAGCCTGGCCTAAAAATATCTGCAAATTTGTACTTGGAGGGTATGGCTACAGAACATGAATCCCTAGGGAGGGCATACTCTCTAATGCCTGTTACAAATGTAGTCATAAGCTACATAAACTACAGGGGATGGGGAGATGGATAAAAGATTTATTCCCAGAGAACAGGCAGGGTCTCTTTCAGTAATTTTCTCTACGACCAGAGCAGAGACTCTTTATAAAGCCAATCCCCATAGGATGCTTTGGACTTTCCCACCCTTCTGTTTCCTAAAGGAGACCTTTAAGTGTGGTTTGCACTTATCCCATCCCTGCTCCAGGGCAGAGAAGATCCCTTGTCTTTTTGTCCGTTGATTGTCAGAGCAGGATCCCACACAAGAGCATTGTACGAGACCCACAGATCTCTCCTGACTTTCAGCTACATATATTACCTGGATGAGGCACAGGGTGTCACGAGGCTCGGGAAGCCGGCCGTTCAGGGATTGGTAAGCCAAATGAATGCCTTTAATTTAGCAATGGTCATCCTTTGGCTTTAGTTCACAGAGGACATGACCTGATGCATGTTTTGAGAATGCGTCTCTAGCTGTAGTGTGTTAAGTAGCTTGGAAGTGGATCATAAGGAATAATAGGCAGTAAATTAGGTTTTACGGAAATCCAGAGATGATGGTAGCTTGTACTGGCTAGTGTGTGAGGAGAGTTAGGATATTGGGTCAATATGAGAAATATTTAAAAATAAAGTTAGTTAAACTTGGTGATTCATTAGAAGTAGCAGGTGGGGGAGACTGGAAATAGCAAGACAGTATTTTGAAACTCTGACATGAAAATTTAGGTGGACGATGGTGTTATTTGCTGAGGAAACAACTAGAAAATAACCAGGTTTGGAAGAAATAGCTTGAAATTGGACTGGTTGGATCCGAGGTATTTGTAGTTACTTGGAGATGTCTGATGTTTTGAATTCCGAATAGACCTTGGCCTAGTCTATTCAACCAGTCTCGGCTTCTGTTTTTCCCATGAGAAAAATAAATAAATAAGCATAAGACTAAGCCAGAGGGCTATCGCGAAGGGTTATCTTTGTAAAAAAAAAATAAATAAATAGGTAAAACATATGATGTATAATAGGAGTTCAAAAAAGAGTAGCTCTTATATTACCAACTCCATGACCTTAGAAATACTAGAAGAAAGTACGTACCTGTTTGAAATTTTAAATGTTAATTGTTTAAATGGTCAATGTACTAATCATTCTGACAAGCCAGAGTTATTAAAAATCTTAAAAATAATATTCCAGATTCTTTGTTTATAATCACTGTAGATTAAAAGGATGTTGTCAAATTTAACGGACGAAAACATTATTTTCATAAGGGCTGAGAGAAAAAGAAAATGACTTTGCCATTGTCTAATAGGACAACTATAATATTAAGCTGACTTTTTTCAGTGGTTATCAGTATCATTTTCCTGTCACATTAGTTTCAACATTAGAGAAAAATAGCGACTCTTGACTGTAGTTACTCTGAAATATTTCATTAATGTGGCTCCTGTTACTTGTACACTTAAACTTTCTCCTTTCTTCCCTCTTGAAGAAAGAATTAATGTGTTGGCTGGGAAAGGGCTTGACACGCCAAAACCCCACAAGGAGAAAATGTTTTTGTATTCCCTTTCAGTGTCTTTTTTTTTTTTTTTTTTTTCTTTTCCTTCCAGTGTCTTTATTCTGTTGCCATGTTAGGAAATCAACTCTTTTATTTTGTTACAAAGTTTTTATCTCTGAAGAGATTGTGGGTCCCACAAAGTCCTCTACAGCAGTTGATACCTAATAAAGTCTGCTGATTAAAACCAGGAAGGCACACTTAAAAGCACAGTCTCTTTGACATCTGGCCACTTTATTTTCTACTAAATATTCTCCCTGTCCTTCCTCTACATAGCTGTGTGTATGAAGTTCACTTCTGTAGACTTTCCCGGAGACAGCCTGTGGTGTGGAGTTTAGGGACAGGGTCAGAGGCTGGAAACAGACTTGAGAAAATGCTCTGCGCTATCCCTGATGGAGAGTATTGTGTGTAAAATTAACAAGCGCTATGTTATCTTCAGGGAGGGTTGAGTGAAGGAGGCGGCTACTGAGAAAAAACTGGAAGCCGCCTGTGAAATGAAAGGCACTGATCAGCCTTGTCAAAAAGGGTCACCACTTGTGACCCCCTCAAGAGGAAGCAAGAGTACTATAGCTAGCTAGCTAGCCTCTTCACAAAGTTTCACTCCCTGTGCAAAGCGAGCACGCCAACCATGTCTGTGTGCTTAGCTCAGACTTGTATTGGCTCCACTTTGAAATATCCATGGATTTCCAACCTGATTCTCTTATACACTTACAGTTCCTAAACTGGCCCCTGAGAGCATGGATTACCGTGTTCCACAAGGAAGACAGCAGTATTGTGTGAATTTCATCTGGTCAGAGAATAGTCACTAAATGAGTAGCATTTGGGACATTTGGAGAATGCCAAATTACTCACTTACTGAGTAATGAAGTTATCTCTCATTTGCATTCTTATAGAAATGAAAGCCAATGGAAAGGTTAGAATGTCTGTGGTTTTTCCTGACCTTAATACTATATTTTATGTTTCTTTGTTCAATTTAGATTTGCTGATTTTTGGCTTAAATTTTAATATGGAGATTGGAAGGCTTTCATCTTACACTTTGTTGTGGGGTTTTATTGTCATTTTCTTTCTTCCTCCTTTCAGATTTTAAATTCTGTTTAAACTGTGTTTTGTTGTCTAATTAGGCATCACTTTTTGTTGTTGCTCTTGTTGTCCTGATGTTAGAATAACTGGTTAAGAGCAATGAGACTATTCATTCGTGCTTTTTTTTTTTTCTTTTTCTTCAGTGACTTCACTGTATAAAGGGGATAGATTTGACTCATAAGACTGTAATACTGTAGCCAACCTTTTGCTTCTTTGTTTTCAGTCCCCTGCCCCAGCTCGCCACAGGGGACTTCCAGTGTTCCTCAAGGCTGGCTGAACCCAGATGGCTGTGCTGAGCTTCCAGAGTAACTCAGACACTGGGGACAATCTGGCTCATTTACTAGCTTCTGACTTTTTGGCCCAAAGAACAAAATCTTATGAACAGCACTTACAAAAGATTCAGTATTTCAAGATGTCAAGTTTTATGACAGCCTTTCTCTTGGAAAAGATACATAGTTTTTCCCTTAGTGCAACTCATTATTATATTGACATTTCTTTTTGGAAAGAATAGCTGTGGGATTTAATTGGAAAAAAAATAATAGCGAACAAAAAAAGAACCCCACAAAAACCGCAAGTGATCCAAATGGGAGTGAAGGAAGAGCTAAATCAGCAAATCACTCAAAGAATTTCAACAACACTTTAGTTCCCAAACCAAATTTTCTAAAGTAAATTTTATACGATCTATGGATGCTTATTGAGCTTGGATTCCAGTCCCATTAAAATTGTTTTTCAAAAATATAACTCAACATATCCATTGCCTTAAACTCTAACTTAAGGTTGAGAGGAGGTCTTTGTGTTAGCAGAAGGCTCCTGCAGCTCAAATACAAAAGATTATTTCCCTAAAATTGACACATATTACAGTATCAATAAGCTAGCCTTAAGCAGCTTAATAGCTTTCAGATCCTGTTGCTCTACACAAGTGATGGTTCCTTTCTTTCTCATTAAAAGGGTGAAACATAGGTGAAGTGGCCGAAATGAAGATAGTATAGTGGTTATACCCAAAATGTATCCACAGTTATTGTCATTTAAAAGCTCCAGGGTGGACATGGCAAGACAGAAGCCAAGGGCATCTGAAAACAGCCCAGAGTCAGCAGGAAGTAGTTAAGAATGGGGTCGTGAAAAAAAAAATAAAAAATAAAATAAAAAATAAAAAAAAAGAATGGGGTCGTGGCAGGGTCCGGGGTCAAAAGCAGAGTTCAACAGCAGGTACTGAACAGAGGACAGAAAGTCCAGCAGGTAAGCAGCAGGAGTGTGGGCTTAAATAATGAAATCAATACCTGGAAAGGAACGTGGGGTGGCGAAGAAGAGGTCCTGCAAAGGGAAAGCCAGCCAAGGCAACCAGATTTTAGCAGACACAGCTCTCAGGGCTACTGTCTACACACTGGGGTTTGGCCTTCAAGATGAATAGTTGAAACTTGAGACCCCAGGACATGTTCTCCTGAATTATCTTGAGGACTCAGTAGCCAGTAAGTTAATTTCTAAACACGAGTGCTATATGTATATAATACGCTATGGCAGGGTATTTTTTAAATAAATATTCTTAGGTATTTATTTTTCTGCTTTCTATATTCTACCACTCGAATGTAATAAGAGTACCATCCTTTTCTATCATGTTCATGACTATATTCCCCAGCAAATGGACCAAGACTGGCATATACCACTTGCTTTATAAATATTGGTAAATGGATCAATCACAAGTCATCTCTCTTTTACATTCTTAAAATTACAAATTATATCTCCTAACACTTTTATATGTTTTCAAGCTCTGTTTTATTACATATGAAAACTGAACATCTTTAAAGGCTATAGATAGATTAGCACTGCTCTGTAGCATCAGCAGTTAATGCCAAATAGCATTTTTTTTAATTGGAAACACATCCAAAATTCTAGGAGCTTATAAAGATGAAACAGTGACATATGGTGTGATTGCATTAAAAAGGACAGAATGTAAATTTACAACATCATCTCTTTAAAAAAAAAACAATATTTTAAAAGAAATATTTCTATCATAAAACATCATAAATGCATAATTTTAACAATATTTGTTGGTTGGTAATACAATTTCTAAGAATTTCTGTAAATCATGAAGACCAGTGTTTTTAGCTATACAGGCTTTGTAATATCTAGAGCACTATATGTTTTGAAAAATCTATTATATA
Source organism: Potos flavus (assembly GCA_028534135.1). Taxonomy (NCBI): domain Eukaryota; kingdom Metazoa; phylum Chordata; class Mammalia; order Carnivora; family Procyonidae; genus Potos; species Potos flavus. The sequence goes on from CM052884.1 coordinate 2,326,703, forward strand.
ACGAGCAAGTAATTAATACTACAAATCTGGGATTTAGCACTTGCCTTTGTTTTGATCCTATATTAACTTGCTGTAAAGAATTCCTTTTATAGATATCCTATGGCAGTTCACTCATGCCAGTGTCAAGACCAGTTCCCAAATCTGGCTTCGAGATAGAATCTAAATCAGTCCAATTGTATGTTGTCAAATATTAGATCATGTGGGATACAAAACATGGCGGAGGAATCACTGTCTATCATGTCTGAATGGAGCCGTTCACGTACTATGGGCAGACAGTAGGCAGTCTACCATCCAAGGAAAGGTTGGATGGAGCTGGATGGAACTGGAGAATTCCCCAAAGCACTCCACTGTTTACTTTTAGAGTTTTATGAGATCAATAAATGACTTCTCTGTTTTCTTGGCAAATATAAAAATAATGGAGAGATAGACTCAGGAGTCACACAAATGGAAATCAGAATGGCGGCTCAATGTGTTATTGAGCTGTTTGAGAAGCTTGGCTTAGCTCTCTGGCAACAGTGGCCTTCTTGGTGCTATAGTCCAGAATTAAATTGATCCATGTAGTTGTTGATCATGTAGCAACCCCTAGAGCTTCTCCAAAGGGGATGTCCCTCTAAAATGTCTGGCACGCAGGGGCTCCAGGATGGCTCAGTTGGTGAAGCTTCCAACTCTGGGTTTTGGCTCAGGTCATGATCTCATGGGTCTCCAGGTCGAGCCTGAGTCAAGCTCTACACTCAGCAGGGCGTCAGTTGGCTTGAAAATTCTCTTCCTCTGCCCTTCCCCCTACTTGTGTACACACTTGCAGACATGCTCTCTCTCTCTCCCTCTCTCACTCTCTCAAATAAATAAATCTTTAAAACTTACAGCACATAGAAGGAGAGAGAATCCAGAGTCAGTGGGCAAAAATAAACAATTCATTTTTTTTTTTCAAATTCACTACACGAATCTACCTCTATCTGATGGAATGGAGCCCCAAAAGGCATAGGGAGAATAGGTCAGGACTACTCTAGGAGGTCCTTTCCCATGAGAATCCAAGGAGCTGGGACTAAGAGTACTCTCCAACATTTTTGTGCCTCTGGTCTCCCTTGCTGTTTTTCTTAATAGCTGTGTAAAGTTACAGATCAGTTCTTCCTTTTATTTCCCTCTTTTATTCCTTTCCTCTTATTTTATTCCATGTTTTCCTATTGTTATAATGTAAACTTCATGTAAATAATACAGAAACAAATCTCTATATGAAAAGATATTAGGGTGCTTAAAAGAACAGAAAATCCCCATGACAAACGTCTCAGTCACAACAAAATTGGAAAAACAGCAAAATCACCTATAATTGAGTGAAAGCAGAGGAATTCCATTGTTAACATGAGCTGAATTGTTAGGGAAGGTAGAAGCCTACGAAGGGCCACAGAGAGGTTACTAGGAAAATCAAAGCCAAGTAAACACTGAGAGGAAGGTCTGGCATCCAAACCCGGTCTTGGTATAATAGCCAGGAATATAAAAAAACATGTCTGATCAAGAGTAACAAGGTGTGTTTTTTTTTTTTTTTTTTCATGCTTAACCATAATGAAATATTTCAGAAAATGCAGTACTTTACTATTAAGACAGAATATTTACAACTAGTATAAAGCATCAAACATAGAAAGCTTATAGGTTTGTTAGCAAAGGTTGCAAATAAAAATAACCATTAAAGTAGCTTTAAGAAGTCAAAGAAATCTTGGGGCGCCTGGGTGGCTCAGTGGGTTAAAGCCTCTGCCTTTGGCTCCAGTTGATCTCAGGGTCCTGGGATCGAGCCCCGCATCGGGCTCTCTGCTCAGCGGGGAGCCTGCTTCCTCCTCTCCCTCTGCCTGCCTCTCTGCCTGCTTGTGATTTCTCTCTGTCAAATAAATAAATAAATAAATCTTTAAAAAAAAAAGTCAAAGAAATCTTAAAATGTCAGGAAAAAAAATTTAGTCTACTTTAAAATAACATTTCATCCCCTACACATGTCTTACACATTATGATTTTAAGTAATCATTAAAATAGATGCTCTTTAGTCCACCATTTATGTAAAGAGTATCTTCGGTTACCAACAATGTAATGATATGTACCTTTGAAGGCTCAGCCATCAGACGGTGAACAAAGTCTGTGCTACTCCAGCTGGGCTACACAATCATATAACATTGTGCACTAAAATAAAGGGCCTTGAAGATTCTTCACCCCAATTCAGAAGTAGCAAGAGCCATTTCTTGTGTTTGATGTAAGCATACAAATCCAGTCTCACTGTTATATCCAGGACCTGAAGAGCAGGTGGATACAGCCAGTCAGGAGGGCAGCAGCTCAGGCTTAGTTTGGATGAACCTGCTAAGGGTTAAGGACAACCGTGGGTCAAGAACAGCCAGAGATCTGGACCTCAAGCCCCAGAAATGGAGATTATAGGATTTCAGCACTGACTAAATGGGTGAAAGTGAAGATAATGAAAGTAGAGACTTAGCGTGAGAGAGCAGAAGCAGGTCAAGGCAGACAGATGTCCGTGGGTGTAAGATACCCAAGCAAGCTGAAATCCCATGTGTGCCAGAGTCTAGATCGACATTAGGTTTGCTTTAAATATTTTAATACATTTTGTCAAGTATGGGAGTCCATGACTCATACTATAGGAAATAGTTTCAGTCAAAGGAAAAGTCAGAAATCCCACAGAAACTGTCCAAGCCTTTCCCTGTAAACAGCCAGCAGACACACAGGCAAACCTGTGGCCTACAGCACCATTTTTCTTTTTCTTTTCTCTTTTTTTTCAGAAAAATAGAATATTCAATTTTAATATTATCTGTGCTCCTTCTCTCAGCGTGTTACATTGCATTTGCGGCCTACAAATCTTGTACTTTTGATTCCTTCTTTGGTGTTCACATTTGAGAGTTGAACCCAGCTTGCACAGATCCAGCCTTGTTGCTGTATCAGTTTGTTGGGCATCCCATAACAAAGTACCACAAACTGCGGCTTGAGCCACGGAGATGTATTGTCTCACAGTTCTGTAGCTGGACGTCCGAGATCGGGATTTGGGCTTGGCTGGTTCATCCTGAAGGTTGTGAGGGAGAGTCTGTCCCAGGTCATTCTTCTAGCTGCTTGTTTTCTGGTAACCGTTGGCCTTCCTTGACTTGTAGATCCAACACCCTGTCTCTGCTTCATGTTTAATGCAGTTCTCCGTGTGTGTGTGTGTCTTTGTCCAAATTTCACCTTTTTATAAGGACATCAGTCCTATTGGATTAGGGGTCTACCCTACTCCACTGTGACCCCGTCTTAACTAATTATATTTGCAACAGCTCTGTTTCCAATAAGGTCACATTCTAAAGCAGTGAAAGACACTTCAACATATGAAATTTGAAGGGACACAAGAAACCCATAACAGTGTTTCTGATCACATGGTTTGTACACAAACCTTATGCATGAATCTTGTTTTAGAGCCACTCATTCAAAGAGTTGATTGTGGCTGGGACAGCCACTATGGAAAATCGTGTAGAAGTTCCTCAAAAAACTAAAAATACAACTACTGTATGATCCAGCAATTCTGCTTCTAGGCATGTATCTGGAGAAAATGAAATCACTTTCTCAAAGATGTATCTTACCCATTGTCTGTCACATCTTTATTCACAAAAGTGAAGACATAGAAATAGCCTAAGTGTCCATTGACAGATGAATGGATAAATGTAATGCCTGTGTATAAGGCAGTACCTTTGAGCCATAAAATTAAAGATAATGGTGCCACTCGTGACAGCACTGATAGAATTGTAGGCATTATGCTAAGCAAAGTAAGTCAGACAGAGAAAGAAAATACTGTCTGATCTCACTAAAAAAAACCCCTCAACTCAGAAACAGAGCAGAAAGGTGGATTGACAGATGGGAGAATTGAAGAGATGTTGGTCAAAGGGTACAAACCTCCAGTTATAAGATGAATAAATGCCAGGCACCTAATATACAGCATGGTGACTACAGTTAATGTACTTGGAAGTTATTCAGGATCTTACTTGTTCCCATCACACACACAACACACAGATGGCAGCTACGTGAGGTGATGGATGTAGGTGACCTTACTGTGATAATCATTTTGCAATACAGACATATCAACCATTAAGTTGTGCATCTTAAATGTATACGATGATACATGTCAAATAGGTCTTAATAAAGCAGGAACAAAACAGTATTGGTTATGAAAGAGAATGGAGACTATTGAGTGAAGTAGTATTTTTTAAGTGATCAGAGTTGTATTATAACCACTTAAAAGTTCTTTTTTGGGGCACCTGGGTGCCTCAGTCAGTTAAGCATCTGACTCTTGATTTCAGCTCATGTCATAATCTCAAGGTCCTGAGATAGAGCACCGCATCAGGCTCCACACACAAAACGGAGCCTGCTTGATATTCTCTCTCTCTGCCCCCTCCCCCTGCTCACTCGCTCTCTCAAAAAAAATTCATTAAAAAATGCTTAAAACAAAAGTTCTTTTTAAAAAAATACTACTTTAGGGGCGCCTGGGTGGCTCAATCGTTAAGCATCTGCTTTTGGCTCAGGTCATGATGCCAGGGTCCTGAGATGGAGCCTCACATCGGGCTCCCTGCTCAGTGGGAAGCCTGCTTCTCCCTCTCCCATGCCCCTCGTTTCTGTTCCCTCTCTCGCTGTGTCTCTCTCTGTCAAACAAATAAAATCTTTTTAAAAAAATACTACTTTATGCTCACTGTTTCCATTTTCTTACCACTTCCTGACTCCTTACCCATATTTTTTTTTCTATCTTTATCATTCTCACTGTGGTAATCAAGACTGCCTTTATGTAACTTTAAAATCCCAAACTGAGAGTCCCATTCTTAACCTCGGTCTTCTTTAACTCCGTGATTTGGTGCATGACTTTGACTGGTGTCCCCCTCATGCTATCTCTGCTCCAATACCTTAATGCACCCACTCTCTTGTCTCTTTTTTTTTTCTTTTCGCAGCCACATGTTTTTGTCTCGTCTGTCTGTCTGTTTTCTTCTCTCTTCTGTTCATATAAAGATTTATTGGGGCACCTGGGTGTCTCAGTCGGTGAAACATCTGCCTTCAGCTCAGATCATGATCCCGGGGTCCTGAGATCAGGCCCTGTGTTGGGCTCCCTACTCAGTGGGGAGTCTGCTCCTCCCTCTCACTCTCCCTCTGTGCTCTTTCAAATAAATAAGATCTTTTTTAAAAAGTTGAATAAAATTGAGTGGATAAATGAATGGACGGGTCGGCAGGTGGATGGATGAATAAATTTTGGACTCAAGAATGATGGGAAAGCAGTATAAACTTTTAACCAAGGAAATTGCATAATTAGATGTGTTTTCCTTTTTTTTTTTTAAGTTAGACTCATATACATTTAAGGTGTAAGACATGATGATTTGAAATGTATTTCCATAGTGAAATGATTACTATACTCAAGGTAATTTATATATCATCAACTCACATAGTTAACATTCTGATGAGGGCACCTCATATCTACTCTCTTAGCAAATTTCCAATATTCAATACAGTATTATTAACTATAGTTATCATGGTGTACATTGAATCTCTAAACATATACCCTAC
>CM052884.1:2332752-2352765 GCA_028534135.1 Potos flavus
TGTGAAAGAGAAAACACTCTCGTACTATGACTTTCTACCGACAGTGTACCAGTCAGCACTCTCGGCCAGCACATATGCGAGACGCTAGTTTGGCAGAGGACATAAGCACAATCATATACTGAACTATCACTTCCTTGGGCAGGCATTTCTCAATATATTCCACACTTCCAATGCCTTTTTGCTCGCTGATGGTTCTATTGGAACACAAGTTTTACCAATTACTCGAGGTATTATGCATTTTAGTATAACCATGAAAATCAAGGAATAGATTTTGGTGTGCAAGTTTCCACTTAATGCAAATTGAGGAAGTTATGGCTTAATCTTGATTTTGAAATATATTTAGGGATAAAATGTCACTGATTTATTAAGAGAAATGGATACTATTTTTCACTTGTACACAGTGTAGACTTGGATAAATTACCTACTCTTTTTGGGCATCACTTATCTATAAAATAAGAATTCAGGAAAAGTTTGCACAGAATTTTTTAAAAAGTTGTTTTAGAATTAAAAGTCCATGTATAGGGTGGGTGGCTCAGTCCGTTGAGCGTCCAACTCTTGATTTTGGCTCAGGTCATGACCTCAGGGTCCTGGGATCAAGCCCTGCATCAGGCTCCATGCTCAGCAGGGAGTCTGCTTGAAGGGTCTCTCCCTCTGCCCCTCCCCCAACTTGTGCTCCCTGTCTCTTTCTCTCTCAAATAAATAAATAAATCTTTAAAAAAAGTCCATGTATAGGTTAGAGATTTTATCTAAGATATTCTGGATGAATGATGTGTATATATATTATATATCACACTGAAGCTGTATAATTAATATTATTAAGTAATTTCAAATGGTGAGCTTTGTCTAAGATCAAATAAAGGAAAGAGATGTTTTCTATTAAAGTATCTTAATAATTATTTATATATTTTTGTGAGTGTAACAATGACAGTAAATATTTATATAGCACTTACTATGTCCTAGGCATTAAGTTTTTTCCATGTACTTTAATTTCTCACATCCCCATTAAAAAGTTACTAATATTAACCCTATATAATAATGAAGAAACTGAGACACAGAAAGACAAGGTAACTTTCCTATAATCACAACCAGAATTATCAACCTAAATACTCGGGCTCCTGAGTCTATACTTAACTGCTGTATTGTGTTGTGTTGCTGCAAAATTTACTAGTAAAGTAGAAGAGAGAGGAGCATGGTTTGATTAGGAATCAATCTAGGCATCAGGAGGAGGTCTATTCTCTAGACCAGAGATGATCTTGGATAAGTCATGTCATCTTTCAGGGCTTTATATATCTGAAAATCAAGATTTAAGAATTGAAATAATTCATTATTTTTCCTTCTATGCGCTCAGAACATGGCTGCCATTTTAACAGTTGGGTTCCTTAAGGCTCAATTAAGTAGTTAAGATCAGTTTAATTTATTAAAATAAAAATAAGTGAATGTAGGACACACCCTTATTTCTTATTTCTGTCATTATATACACTAGAATCTACGATCAAGTGAAATATCACTGAATTCATTAACACATAATTACTATTTTAATGTAATGTAGCGATATTTGTGATATTATGTAAGACGTTCAAAACTTTCATTTACTGGTATCTAACAAGACTGAAAACAGAACAAGGTGGTTTTTAAGATGCTTCTAGCTTTTTAATATTGGGGTTTCACATAAGGAGAAACATGGAGGACATTGTGAGAGGGAAGGGAGGGATGAATTGGAGGAAATCGGAGGGGTGAAGAACCATGAGAGACTGTGAACTCAGAGCAACGGACCGAGGGTTTTGGAGGGGAGTGGGTGGGGGGTTGGGTGAGCCTGGTGGTGGGTATTGAGGAGGGCACGTATTGCATGAAGCACTGGGTGCGGTGCATAAACGGTGAATCTTGGAACACTGAAAAAATAAAATAAAAGTATTTGGGAAAAAAAAAATATTGGGGCTTCAAACATGGCTTCCGAGTAAACTTTCTACACCTCTCCCCCTTAACCCTGAGCTGGTCGCTTTTGACAAATTAAATGTGGCCCAAGCCAGACTTTATGACTTCTGAGACTGGGGTAGAAGTCCTACACTTTGGCTTCAGTCTCTTGGAAGACTCTCTCTGGGAGCCTGAGCCATCGTGGAAGAAGTGCAACCACCTGCTAAACTAAACAGAACTGTGGAGACCAGAAGCAAAGGTCTGAGCTCGTCCTTCCAGTTGTTCCCACTCAGATCCTAGCCACGCACAGGAAGGCTTCTGCACCCTTCAGCCCAGACCAACTGCCTGCTAAATACTAGTAAGTGAACCCACTGGGTGTCACGTGCAACAGACTAGCCATCTGAGAGCCCTTCATGTCACCAGACATAATAAGATGGCTGTGGTTTTAAGCCACAAGATTTTGTAGTAGTGATACAGGAACAGGTAACTGACGATTCTAAAAGTCAATAATTCAGTCCATCATGGAGACATCACTTTGTTTTTAGATTGGATTTCAGCTGTTCAAGAATGGCCCCTGGTCACAAAGGCAGTGCAGCTGAAGTTCAGTCAAAACATCCAGTGGTATAAGGGAAAGCCAGCAATGAGTGTGGAGTTGGAAGTAACTCTGACCTCAGCAGGTAACAAACTCTGGCAAATTACTCTTTTAGCCTTATGTGCAGAATGGGAATAATATTAGCTACCTCGTAAGGGATTAAATATAATATTAAACATATAAGAGATAATTATTAGTAGTTGTTATGAGTTAAATTGTGTCCCCCTCATTCATAAATTCATAAATTGAATCCTTAACCCCCAATACCTCAGTATATGACTTTATTTGGAAATAGAATTATTACAGATACAATTAGTTAAGAGCAGGTCACACTGGATTTGGTAGGCACCTAATCCATAAAGACCGATTTGTTTAAAAAAGGAGAACTTTGGAGAAAGACCACATAGAAAAAACGTAGACAGGCATAAAGAAAGGATGGGTCATAGACAAGCCAGACAAAAAGGCCCAGAACACATTCTTCCATCAAAGGCCTCAAAAATAGCCAATCCTGCCAATACCTTAATTTTGGACTTGTAGCCCTCAGAACTGTGAGACAGTATTTCTGGTTTTTAAGCCACCCAAGTTTGAGTACTTTGTTTTGGAAGCTCTAGCAAACTAATACTGTAATATCGCTATTTCTACTTCTAAGCTCAGTGGCAGCCCTTCCCACAGTCATCTGATGATTCGAGAAGCATGAAGCTTTCATTTCAGTTAAATGTTTGATAAGCTACTATTGTATACCAAGATGCAGCCTATTTTAGGAAATTTTGCATTTAGAAAAGATCATCTGGAAAACCTTATTTTTAAGAACCGTCAACATCAGTGGACTGTCAGGATGCTTGTTTAGAAGAGAAGTTCCTGGTATTGTTCGGTCAATTCCAGGCACAATTTATGTTCAATATTGAGGTTTTGATCAGCACCTCAATTTTTGAAGGGCTATTTCAGGGCTAAGTTTGCAGGGCAAAGCAATCTCTTTTTAATACATAATTGATGCCACATGTTTCTATAAAACATGTCCGGTTGGAAGAGACTAGGGAACAAATTAATTCCAACCAAAAAATAATCCAATTTGTCACTAATTGCAAAAACAGTTGACAGAAAGATTGTACAGCCTGCTGCTCTCACATGAACAGTGAAATTACCACGGCTGTGACAAGCAAACACTAAGAAAACAGTAGCATTAATCAGCACTTGACATCTATACACTGTGGAAACCCTGCAAATAATAGAATGCTTTAATAAGGTGAATTTTGGTTTACTCCTGTTTGAAATTATCAAGCACTACTTGTGTATCTAATAGCTTCATTGTCTATCACATTTACGGAAAGACTCAAAATACATAATACCAAACTAACAGCATGTCACAGGACTCTGAAAATATCATCTGGTCAGCCAGGAGGAAACACACGGGTAGATTTCTGATTTATGCATGTGCATTTACACAGATAGAGACTGCACAGTGGCTCTCAGTAACCAATTTGGTGGGAATGATTTTTTTTTTTTTAAGATTTTATTTATATGACAGAGAGCACGAGCAGGGGGGAGCAGCAGAGGCAGAGGGAGAAGCAGACACCCCACTGAGCAAGGAGCCGACCGTGGGACTCGATCCCAGGACCCTGGGATCATGATCTGAGCCAAAGGCAGATGCTTAACCGACTGAGCCACCCAGGCACCCAGGAATGATTTTGAAGGTTAACCAACAAAAATCTCCTGGATGTGAACCCAAATATTTTTCTTTTCCTTGTCCTTTCATGTGGAAACGGCTAACGGAATGTATAACACAAAATCATCATCCTTTGCCAGAAAATATATTTCAAAAAATCTCAAAACCTTTAGCTATTTGTAAAAGTGACCAGTTCCGTTTAGTTCATTTATTCACTACATGGCTATTTGGGTCTGGAACATGGTGGGCACTGTTCTAAGTACTGGAGAAATAGAGGTGAAGGGGCGAAGTCCTTCCCTTAATGGAACTTATGTTCTAGTAAGAGAGAGAAAGTACAGAAAAAACTCAAATTAAAAAAAGTCTTCAGATAACGAAAATTTCTATGAAGAAAAATATTGGAGGGCAAAGGGATAGGAGGGATAAGGAAGGGGTTGGGATGGCGAGAGACTGAGACCGTGTTAGGCAGTCGGGAAAGCCCGTGAGTGGGCATGTGAATGAAGTGAGCACACCAGGTACAGTGCTAGGCGGTGAACTTTCCAGGTAGAGGAAGTGTTAAATACAAAGTCTCTAAGGCAGAGCGTGCTCAGATATCAGGAGATGGACAAGAGACAAGAGGCCAGTATGGGTGGAGATGGCTGAGGGAGAATGCCGCCGGAGGTCAGGGGTGGACAGAGGCCAGAGAGCGTTACCCGACTCCACCCTGGGGTACTTGGTCTGTTATCTTTCGTTAACAGCTAGGATAAGAGTACTTCATAATATGGCTAGCAATTGTTAACATTCTACAAGATAGGTCATATTCCCTCTACTCTGACGGACCAAACAATAATTCATTATGACTGAATTACAAACTTCTTACAACACTCTCCCAGTTGTGCCACTAACTAACCTCATACTGGTGGACAGAAGCCCAGCTCACACATGCAGATCTCAGGTTCTCTACCTTCTGAGTAAGGGGATTAGATCACATTTCGTACTTTTTTTTCACTCTAAAAATTAAAGAATTTAGATCATTTTCCTTCAATAGGTTGAAAGAGTAATTCAAATCCAGCAAGAAAAAATACGGCAGGAATAAATGGAACTACAGTAGTCTTGACAGTTTTAAATTATATATCAGATGTGGGAGTCCTGAAATACTCCGGACCTCCCTAGGAAGCCATAACTACATGTAGGTTTCAGGAAATAATATGATCCTAAAGAAGAAAGGATATCACACAAGTCTAGCACATTGTGAGTTAAAGCTTTAGGGTTCAATTTGTAGCTAATCTTTCGGACTCTCTAATCTAGTGAATTTCTTTATGATATTTCCAAATATTTCATTTATTGCATTGCACCTTGTCCCCATCCTGGCTTATGATTATTTTTTTTAAATATAATTCACCTTTTTAAAGTGTAAAATTCAGTGGTTTTTAGTACATTTACAAAGTTTTGCAATCATCGCCACTAATCCCGGAATACTTTCATAGACCCAAAATAGTACTTCGTGTCCATTAGCCTTCACTCCTATCCCTCCTTCTTCCCTCTCTAGATAAAATATAATCTGCTTTCTGTTTCTGTGGATTTGCCTACTTTGCACATTTCATATAAATGGAATTGTACAATATGTGACTTTTTTTTTTTTTTTTGGTTTGGCTTTTCTCACTTAGCATGATGTTTCCAAGGTTTATCCATGTTGTAGCATAAATCAATATTCCATTCCTTTTTAGCTAAATGATATTCCATTCCTTGGATATGGCATACTTTATGCATTCATTCATCAGTTGATGGATGTTTGCATTGCTTCTACTCCTCGGCTATTATAAATAACGCTGCTATGAATACTTATATACAAGTTTTTGTGTAAACATGTGTTTTATAGAAGTAGAATTGCTGGATCATATGGTAATTCTATGTTTAACTTTTGGAGAAACTGCCAAATTGTTTTCCACACAGCTGCACCATTTTAATCCCCACCAGCAATGTCTGAGCGTTCCAATGTCTCCACAGCCTTGCCAACACTAGTGAATTTTTTGGACTAATCAATAGATGCGTTTTGGAAGAGATGGCGGATAGAACATTTTTTTTTCAGAATGTATAAGATAGTGGAATTCAAATTTGAAGAAATTTAAAATGAACTATTTTGCAAACAAACATTCATTCTTTACTGTAGCTGTTTATGAAGTTATCTCCTTGAAGATAAATGCTGAGAAGCAAAGCATGCTATTATTGATTCTTATTAATTTTTTATCTGTAACATACTCAGAATAACATTTTATGCTTTTGAGAACAATTCAGATATCGTTTACGTATCTGATATCCTATCCCAGGAAAGGAGAGTTTATAGATGACCATCATCGCACCACAGGGTGAACTGACAAGATGTGACTGTGTGGTCCCAATAAGATGAAACAGAACAAGATAGGGACCAAGTGCTCAGCTCTTAGGGAAGGACTAAGAATGTAGGTTGGGCTTGGCTGCAGATGGACTATGTCACTAGAGTATTCCAACCCCAAATTATTTCTCAGGTATATGGTCAGCACGAGTCAGTGAAAATGGATCAAGATGTTCCCACAGGAGTGAACGATCCATGAAAATGGCAATCGGAAGATATTCATTCAGAACTCAGATAGTTTTGGGGTCGCACGAAAAACAGATAACTAGTTCCCTGCCCTGGGACAAGAACGGCTGTCAAGTGCTCTAGTTCCCGGGCTGAGGAGCTGACCAACGCGTGCTCATCTTTGGAGAGCCCTGAAATGCTCAGCAGGTCACAAAAACAAGCATGAGGAGAAAGAAGGCGAAACCAAAGCCGAGGGCTTCTTCATGGACCTGAGCTCTGAATCTCAGGCCTGGGAGCCCCGTTACCCACGTAAGAGCATGAAGATGCAAGGTGTGCCCTGGGAGAAACCCTGGGTCAGCAGAGCCTTCGCTCCAGGGGAGAGCGAGCTGCAGTCCAGGGCCTTCCGAGCTGGCCGGGCAGGGCTCTGACTTGGAAATCGAACAGCAGCTCTGCGGTTACCAGTGGTTTTAAATCCACCTGCGTTCCAAATGTGTGGGAAAGTAACTTAGTTCTAAGCCTTAAGCATTGCCTTTCTCCAGTTTGTTTTTTTTCTGAAAATTGGGAAACCACTGAAACTCTGGTCAGGAAAATGGGGTTTACATTAAGAGGGAAAAAAAAATAGACGTAGGTAAAAATAAAGCCAGGGTTGCTCATACTTAAGGAGGAGAACAAGATTATGGATGTGGTTGAGGTAGATGGGCTTTCACAAAACGGGACTCACCCTGGGTTTTTTCCCACTGCTCACGCCACACCCACCCGGCTGCCAGGTCTGATGGGCTCATGCCTCGCCCTCTTCTCTATCTTCCCTTTGCAGTGTCTCCCCCTGTCTTGCTGGTTTCTTCTGCAGCAATTCCACAGGCTAGTAATCCTCCCTGACGCCAGCTTTCCCCATACTTCACTCCCCTCTTCATCAATGTCCACAGCACTGCCTAAAAGATGTAAAACCTCACGGTCCTCGGGTCCTGATCCCAGGACAAAAACCCTGTGGCTCTCCAGCACTTCCAGGGTAAAGTTCAGAACTCACGAGCATTACAGCTATGTGTGACCCTCACTTACCTTTCCAGACTCATTATGTGTGAGGGCCCTTTTTCTCACTCCATGGGTTTTGTTTGTTGGTTGGTTTTTCTTACACAAGACTAATTTAAAACTTACCTAAAATCAGAGAGTTCTTTTGCTAGATTCTACATTTTTGCATTTCATATTTTTGTTTTTTGGGTTTTTTTTTAAGATTTATTTATTTATTTGAGAGAGAAGAGAGAGAGAGAATGTGCATGGGAGCAGGGAGAGGGGCGGAGAGAGAGGGAGAGAGAGAATTCCAAATAGACACCCTGTTGAGCACGAGCCAGATGGGGGGCTGGATCTCAAACCCTGAGATCATGACCCTGAGATCACAACCCTGATATCACCACCTAAGACAAAATCAAGAGTCTGAGGCTTAGCTGACTGAGCCACCCGGGTGCTCCTCATGTTTTTGTTTCTTAGATTTTACTTCCTGATCCTTCCTGACTATTAATTCCTTCTTTGAGCTTTCCATTAGTCTACAGACCTCATTACAGCACACTACAGTTTTCCTTTGTCCTACTGGCTCAACTAAATTAATATCACTGCCACCTTTGGAATGCAAGCTCTGTGGAAGAACAGATGATGTCTTGGTCATCTTTATTTATTGAAGTACTTGGCCCACAGTAAAGGGCTCCATAACTCTTGGATTAAATGCAAACATGTATGCCCAAATGTATGAATGATAAAGATTGAGAGTTCTCTTTGATTCATAAGGGTCTTAGAAACTATACTATACAGCTGTATCTCATCATCCATTGTGTCAACAAGGACATGGCGAGTTATTAATCACTCTTTGCCTTACTTTATTTATATGTAAAAGGGAATTAAAACATAAAAGTACCACATGGGCTACATATATTGATACCACATGGCCACCACAAAAAATGTCTGTGGTAATGACAATGATGACGATGCTGTTGACGATGATGGTTGTGACGGTGGTGACGGTGATGATGTTTGCTGTTTGAATAAGCTGGCCCTGCATTTCCCTGTCTTGTTGGGAACTGTGGAAAGGGGGAATGAAGCACTGTTACCTTCATGATGCTATTGCACCAAATTCACTCTCCCACTTTTATGAGAAAGGAGGCTGAGGCTTAAAAACAGGAACACATTTCTCTAGTTCACATGGCGGGCATGTACGCGCACGTTAGCCGTCAGGAACTCGGCACGCAACTCTAAATGGGCTATCTTGGATCATCTCATTTAATTCCAATAACAACTCCTTTGCACAACTGAGGATTTGATATCTCCATGCTCCGTCATAAATGCTGAAATATCGCCTCTGCCTAAGCTCTTAACAAGAACTTGATGGTAAACAAATAAGGTCTATCTTAAACAGACAATCAAAAAAGGTAATTTCTTTCCTTCTAGTTCTTGGAAATGTCTGGTAGAATGAAAGGAACTTGAGGTTTGCAAAAAGATAAATGAAGAGTTCCTGATCTGCTTTGTATTTAGGCAACACCTAAGTACGACCATTCTTTAAAGATCTAAACAAACTGAAGCAGTCATGGGGCAAACACCAGGATGACAAAGTGACTCAAAAACCAGGTAATACTAAAAGTAGTTGGGAGGAAACCAGAAGAGAGCAAACTCAAAAGATTTTTTTTAAAGTGGGTTTCTTTGAATATTTGATGTTCTCTCAACTTTTTTTTTTTTTCATATGCCCCTAAACAGGAAGAATTGGAACCACTGGGCATAAGACACAGGAAAAAAAATGTATTTGGCTTCGAAATAAGGAAAGTTTTTTTAATAAAGAGAGTTGTAAAAGGAAGGACTAGCTCATGAGAAGCTGAGTTCCCAGACTCTGAAGGTGATTTCAAAGGGAATTCAAAGTGGTCTAATTAGCTGACATTTAAGATGCCTACCAACCCTGATAATCTATAATCTCGGGAATTTCATGGAGAATGTGCGATATTTCTGGAAGGCTCAACCTCGTTTGCTTCACCTACCATCTTATTTAGGTAGATTCCATCACTTTACACATTGACCAGGAGAAGTACTAGTCTCTGCCTCTCTTACAATGTGACTACAAGAGATGGTGAACTTGAAATTAGACATGATTTCCAGTCCTGTTTGTCATTTACTATGTTGGGGACATTATGCAGTTTCTCAACCTCGGTACTTTTATTTACGAGATGGGAATGCTATTCATTTCATAGCAAGATTCAATAAAACGACATATGGGATATCCCTACCACATGATGGTGGTCAACAAATAAAGCCATCAGCACCATCTGATGAAGAATTGTGACATGAATGATCACAAAAGAAAATATTTAATTGATTTTGCAAGAAAGTATTCTGTTAAAGTTGAATATACAGAGAAGTGCTCAAAGTATAGTTGGGTTGGCTGGGTAAATTTTCTTAAAGTAAATTGCTTTTTCTGTTTCTTTGCTTTTAACAAATAAATTTCACCAAGCCTGTACAAGGATGATGTTCAGTTTAAGGAAGAAAACCACACAGTATAGGGCATGCAATATAAAAAGAACTGAGCCAGGATGGGGGCACGAGATTTTTAAACTATTTTATTACAATATACGTATGTATAAAAATGGACAAATTATAAATGCATAGATTTATGAATTCTTTCAAGGTAAATACCTTGTAACCAGTATCCAAATAGAAGTTACCCCAGAAGCTCCCTCACACTGTCTTTCAGTCTGTAACCATACATTTACTCATGGTGTAGCATATAGCAAATTTCTTTTTCATGTATTCGTTTTTGCAAATACTTCTTTTCTTCCTTCCTTCCTCCTTCCCTCCCTTCCCTCTGTCCTCCCTTCCTTCCTTCCTTTCCTTCTTTATATACAGAGCAATGCTTTTCAATCTAAATTAGTGCAAATTTCTGGGACAGTCAAAAATGTATTTATTTGCCTAAAGGTGGGCAAGTGCTGATTTACATCTGATTTATTTCTACTTCCAGCAGGCAATCCTTCATATGCTAAGGGGGTCACTCTCCTGCCCTTGCCAGTTTCGAGAGTCCAAGCGTTGTTTCCAAGACCTGAGAGCCTGTCAAAAGTCTGCTCAGTCTGTGTCAAACATTCTCAGAGAAAAGCATGTCAAAATGCACGGTTCACTCTGAGAAGTTCAGAACTTCTCCCTTGACCTCATTATTTACTATTTTATTAGTACTCTGCCTTCAAGATGACTTTTAAAAGTATTTTTTTTTTTTGCTATGTTAGCTTTCCTCAATGAGATTCACTAGTCAAGCGTCATTCATCTATTATTGCTGGAAACAGAAGTGCCACAGCATCCTCTTTTCAAGAATTATTTTTTCCTTCATTATTTCTATTTTATCTCATGGAAACTTTCCTTTCATATGATCAATATTTTTATCTCTTTTCTCTCTCTTTTGTTCATCAATCTACACCCAGTGTGAACATAGTATCTGGTGCACAGATGATCATTCATGTTTGCTCTGTGTTAATAGTAATACATAACATACTGATAATACATCCTGACAGCAATTCGCTGATGGCGCTGAATTGTTTCTCCCTCAGATTCCTGCTGAAGCCCTAACATGTACCAGTGTGATGGTACTTGGTGATGGGACCTTAGGGAGATAAGCGTAGATGAAGTCATGACAGTGGAGCCTTCATGATGGGATTAATGCCCCTAACAAAAGACATGCCAGAGTATTGCTTGCTCTCTCTCTCTCTCACTCTTTCTCTCTGTCCCTCCCCCCTTCTCTCTCTCTGTCATGTGAGGACAAAGGGAGACATCTTCATCCTACAACCCAGAAGAGGGCTCTCACCACAACAGGACCTGATTTTAGATTTCTAAAATGCTGTTACCTGATCTTAGATTTCTACCCCCTAGAATTGTGAGAAAATTTTTTTCTCTGTTTAAGCCACCCAGCCTATGCTGTTTTGTTATGGCAGTCTCAGCTGATTGATAAAATTACTAAACAAATAAATGAATGACTGAGAGATTGTTTGATAATATTTATCTTAGGATCCTAGGATACTTTAGTGTCTTCTTTGGTCTGGTAACTTGGAGCTTATTAATATTATATTTTCTCAAATTTTTAAAAATTATATTTATTTATTTATTTTAGAGAGAGCTAGAGAGCATGAGTGGGAGGAGCAGACAGAGAGGGAGAGAGAATCCCAAGCAGACTCCATGGTGAGCCCAGAGCTGCCAACGTGGAGCTTGATCCCAGGACCCTAAGATCGTCACCTGAGCTGAAACCAGGAGTCGAATGCTCAACTGACTAAGCCAACCCAGGTGCCCCACTATTTTCTCCCTTTTTGAAATGTTTTTTCATGGATCTTTTTGTAAACAATATGATATAATGACTCTCAGCTCCAGGTCTCCTATTTCATAACAAGGCTATTGTTATGTTAGGAAGGCATTTCTAAACTTGATTTAGAAAGGACAATGTGTCTGCCTGTAAAAGTTGTGGTAGTACCAAACTTAGCATATTCCTACTCTTGACTATTTATAAATCACTGCTATAATCATACCAGTTATATTGAAATTAATCTCTAACCAGGAAAGAAACTGATACAAAGGGATTGATAAGTAGTTTACATACATAAAATAAAGTCATGGAAGAAGCAGAGCATTTATATTGGATATATCAATGACATAAATATATTAGCGGGAAAATAAATGGAGTTTTTTTTGTTGTTGGGTTTTGAGAAAGAGGAAGCCTCTTGAAGGAAAATCCATCTTTTTTTTTTTTTCTATATATTCAGGAATGACTTCTTCAAGGAATTATGCTTCTGTAGTTGAGATATCTACTCTTCCTAAGACCCAAGGTTTGGTCACACAAATGGTGATTTACTAGTTTATTTCAACTCTGAGCTTTTCTTTTTTCCTGTTCAAATACATATTTGCATAAGATTTTGCTGTAGCAACAAAGACCCTGTTCTCTCAGCTCAAGCAAGTACTCTAGACTTTTCTGGGCTTATCTGAGATTGGTGGGGCTTTGCTCCATGACACGTGCCATCTCTTTCTGGAAGGTAGGCACAAGGAGGCACCGCTGTCTGGAGCATACTGTTCTCATTTGGGTGAAAGAAGCTCCAGAGGAAAATTGAAACATGCAAACCTTCCGAAAGCCTCTGTTCACAGCTGCCACACTGACACTTGTATATACTCTACATCAAGGAAAGTGACATTATCCAAAAGTCTGAGATTGGTTACAGACTTCTATTTTGGCTTCCGGAAGGAAGGAAAGTGATAGAAACAATAATACAACATACCACACTACATCATCAAGTTTGGGAGAGAATTACATGTGTATATTATATACTTCTTGTAGGCAATAATGACCTAAGTATAACTATTAGCATGAAAAATAAAAGGAAGGAACTTTAGGGGAAGGGTTAAGATGGGCTTAACTTTGTTCCTTGAACACTAGCTGTGTTGTGTGATCAACATAAAATCATTTTGAACAACCAGGAAATCAATCTGAGGATTAAGAAAACAATCTGCACAACTGGAGGGAGAGAATGTGGCTGATGCGAGGTTTGGAGACATAAACTGGGGAGAGAAAAGCCATGGGGGAGGGAGCCCTTTTCTCAGAGCACAGTCAGGGAGAGAGGGAGAGAGTGATGAGTAGGGTTTGTGCAAGATGCCATGGTGTGGGGTTACCCTGGGTCCCACTGGGAGAGAACGCTCCCCTTCCTGAAGTACATTTGCAAGATGGTATATGAATGAAACTAGGAGCTAGTTTGAAAGAATTAACAAAATTGATAAACCCCCAGCCCAACTTACCAAAAAGAAACAAGAAGGGATCCAAATAAATAAAATCACAAATGAAAGAGGAGAGATCACAACCAACATCACAGAAATACAAACATTATACGAGAATATTATGAGCAATTATATGCCAACAAATTAGGCAATCTGGAAGAATGGATAAATACATAGAAACATAAACTACCAAAACCAAAACAGGAAGAAAAAGAAAATTTGAACAGATCTATAACCAGTAAAGAAATTAACAATAATCAAAAATCTCCCCAATAAGCAAGAGTTCAGAAGGCTTCCCAGGGGAATTCTACCAAACATTTAAAGAACTAATACCTATTCTTCTGAAGCTGTTCCTAAAAATAGACATGGAAGAAAAACTTCCAAATTCATTCTATAAGGCCAGCATTACCTTGCTCCAAAATGAAAGACTCGACTAAAAAGAATTACAGACCAATATCCCTGATGTATGTGGATGAAAAAATTCTCAACAAGATACTAGCTAATGGAAACGAACAGTACATTAAAAAGATTATTCACCATAATCAAGTGGGATTTATTCCTGGGCTGCAAGGGTGGTTCAGTATCCACATATCGATTAGCCTGATACACCACATTTATAAAAGAAAGGGTAAGAACCATATGATCATTTCAGGAGATGCAGAAAAAGCATTTGACAAAATACTGCATCTTTTCTAAATAAAAACCCTCATGAAAGTAGGGATAGAAGGAACAGACCTCAACATCATAAAGGCCATACATGAAAGGCCCACAGTTAATAATCTTCCTCAGTGGGGAAAAACTGAGAGCTCTCTAAGGTCAGGAACACAATAAGGATGTCTACTTTCATCACTGTTGTTCAACATAGTACTAAAAGTCCTAGCTTCAGCAATCAGACAACAAAAAGAAATAAAAGACATAAAAATTGGCAAGAAGAATTCAAACTTTCACTCTTTGAAAAAGACATGATACTCTAGTTAGGAAACCTGAAAGACTCCACCAAAAAATCACTAGAACTGATACATGAATTCAGCAAAGTCACAGGATATAAAATCAATGTACAGAAATCTTTTGCATTTCTATATACCAATAATGAAGCAGCAGAAAGAGAAATCAAAGAATTGATCTCATTTACAACTGCACTGAAAACCATAAGATACCAAGGAATAAATCTAACCGAAGAGGTAAAAGATCTGTACTCTGAAAACTGCAGAACACTTATGAAAGAAATTAAAGAAGACACAAGGAAATGGGAAGATATTCCACGCTCATGGATTGGAAGAACAAATATTGTTAAAATGTCTATACCATCCAAAGCAATCTATACATTCAATGCAGTCGCTATCAAAGTAACACCAGCATTTTTCACAGAGCTAGAACAGACAGTCCTAAAATTTGTAAGGAACCAGAAAAGACCCTGAATAGCCAAAGTAATACTGAAAAAGAAAACCAAAGCTGATGGTGTCACAGTTCCGGACTTCAAGCTCTCTTACAAAGCTGTAATCATCAAGACAGTATGGTACTGGCACAAAAACAGACACAGATCAATGGAACTGAATAGAGAGCCCAGAAATAGACCCTCGACTCTGGTCAACTAATCTTCGACAAAGCAGGAAAGAATATGCAATGGAAAAAAGACAGTCTCTTCAACAAATGGTGTTGGGAAAACTGGATAGCAACATGCAGATGAATGAAACTAGACCATTCTCTTACATCATACACAAAAATAAATTTATAATGAATGAAAGACCTAAATGTGAGACAGGAAACTATCAAAATCCTGGAGGAGAAAACAGGCAGTAACCTCTTTGACCTTGGCTATAGCAACTTCTTACTACACATGTCTGTGGAGGCAAGGGAAACAAAGACAAAAATGAACTATTCTGACTTCATCAAGATAAAAAGCTGCAGAGCAAAGGAAGCAAAACTAAATCACAACCTATGGAATGGGAGAAGATATTTGCAAATGACATATCTGATAAAGGGGTAGTATCCAAAATCTATAAAAAAATCATCACACTCAACAAGCCAAAAATAAATAATCCAGTTAAGAAATGGGCAGAAGACATAAGTAGGCATTTCTCCAAAGAAGACGTACAAATGGCTACCAAACACATGAAAGATGCCAATATCACTCATCATGAGGGAAATACAAATCAAATCCATAATGAAATACCCTTATACCTGTCAGTTGCTAAAATTAGCAACTCAGGAAACAGCAGATGTTGGCAAGGATGCGGAGAAAGGGGAACCCTCTTACACTATTGGTGGGAATGCATCTGGTGCATCCACTCTGGAAAATAGTATGGAGGGTTCTCAAAAAGTTAAAAATAGAACTACCCTAATACCCAGAAATTGCACTACTAGGTATTTACCCAAAGAATACAAAAATGCTGATTCAAAGGGGTATAGTCACCTCAATATTTATAGCGGCATTATCAACTATAGACAAATTATGGACAGAGCCCAAATGTCCACTGACTAATGAATGGATAAAGATGTGGTACACACACACACACACACACACACACACACACACACACACACACACACAGAGGAATATTACTCAGCCATCAAAAAGAATGAAATCTAGCCATCTGCAACGACATGGATGAAACTAGAGGGTATTATGCTAAGAAAAATAAGCCAGTCAGAGAAAGACAAATATCAGATGGTTTCACCCATATGTAGAATTTAAGAATGAAAACAGATGAACATGGGGGAAGGGAAGGAAAAATAAAATAAGATGAAAACAGAGACAGAAGGAAACCATAAGAGATTCTTAACTATAGCAAACAAACAGGTTTGCTGGAGGGGAAATGGGTGGAGGATGGGTTAAATGGGTGATGGGCATTAAGGGGGGCACTTGTTGGGATGAGCACTAGGTGTTATATGCAACTGATGAAGCACTACTCCTGAAACCAATACTACACTGTGTGTTAACTTGAATTTAAATAAAAAAAATTTTTTAAAAATTTAAAAATAAGGAAGGCACTTTAGCCAATATGACATTATTGTATACTTTGATAATGAGTAGAACTCTAAGAGGCAGGAAAAGAATACAAAATAATATAATTAAACCTACAGACTGAGAAAAATAAAAGATGGAAGAAATAGCAGAGTTTCCAGAAGCTTGGTGCAGAATTTTAAATAAGAGGGAGAGGCCTTTTCATAATCATTATCTGGTATGGTCTAGGTTGGCACAGAGTTTTTATTAAAGTAATGTTTCATTGTAACCAATCTCTGCCCAGGAAATACTATGCAATATATTCCAATAGTCAGCCTTTTGAAGAATTTTTGGTCAAACTTTAGATGCATTGTTAGGTTTAATAAGGTTTCTTTTTGAATTAGTGGAGAGCACACCCTGTGTGATTTTGTGCCTATTCAACATTGCAATTTAACCTGATCTTCTCTCAACCCTGCCTCAAGACAAATAGTGATGCTCATGACATATTCATGTTCTAGTGACAGGATGCTCAGAATCCTTGTACCATCCTTTATCACTCCACCTATTTTCTGGTGGCTTCTTTATCTGGGAACGTAGAAAGGATAAGGACTTCATTACTAATAAAAGGGAAGAGAAAAACCCTCTCTCAACTCTGTGTTCTTTCTGCCTAACACTGTATGATTCTTGACTGATCAGTCTGAAACTTTGTCCGCTCTACTTTAAAATTTTTTTTAAATTTTTTATCTTCCATTCCTTTCTCAGTCCATTGCAGTCTATCTTCTGCCTCTGTCAATCCACTTAAATTATTAGGATAATGCTGTTAATAACCTCCAAATACCAAGTTCAATTCTTTCAATTCTTATTTTATTTTAACCCCTCTGATATCCAATACTTTCAGATACTCTCCTCCGAAGTCTCCCTCCCTTTGACTGTAGTGATGTCTAACCACTGGTACCGCTGCCCCCTCAAAAACACTCTGTATTTGTATTTTCTGAAAGATTTATTTATCTTTTTGAGAGAAACAGAAGGACAGAATGAGTGGGAGGGGTGGATGGAGAGAGAGAATCTCAGGCAGACTCCATGCTGAGTGTGGAGCCATGTGAGGCTCCATCTCACGACCCCGAGATCACGACCTGAACCAAAACCAAGAGTCAGACACTAAACCAACCTGGGCACCCCTGTTTATGTATTTTGAATATATATTTTAGTATCAGATGCACTGCCATTTACAATAGCTACTAATGGACTTAAGCTGATACAGTAAATTTAAGCATCACTAAAAGATAGGTTTATTGTACCTTATATGGTACAGAACAACTTTGCTGATATATGTTTTTTTGAACCTTAAACTATTAAATAGAATTAAACCTAAAAAATACAGAAGAACACAAAAAAATGAGAAAAAAAACCATTATTTTTTCAGCTTTCAGAGAATTTGTGTGGCAGAAGAGACTTTCAGGAGTTGAATCAGAATAGGGTAAGTTGGTCCTGGCTGTGGCCTCAGACTCTGAAATTAATGGTTTATGGGGATAATGGATAAGACTATTGATCAGCAGAGAGACTTAATAAAATTAATGGGAAAGAGGAGATAGGATCAATTAGAAATGGGCAGGAGAAAAGGAAAGGAGGTTCACCGAAGTCTTTAAAAGACAGAAAAAAATATTTTAAGACTTTATGAAATAACAATTTTCTAAAATACCCTAAAAAGGAAAGAATGACCTTTGCTTTGCCTTGCATGCTAAAATTTTATTTTTTAACTTGTTCCTATTCCTAGAAACATGCTATTTTGAATTTAATCCTACTTGCTCTTGGAATACAGAATACATATTAATAGTCTAATAAATAGTGCCTTGTAAAGTATGTGTACCTTAGCTTCTTGGGCAAAACTGAATTAGTAAAATCACTTAAAAGTAGAAAATACATGGATTGTGAAGCTTCTGGTAGAGTAGCATTCTGACTTTATAAATTCTAAGGCAGGAGAGAAAAAAACATGTAGACCTTACAATATTATCAGAATTATTCTTCTGGTTTGGCATAGTATAGAAGAATAATGTATTAAAATATAGTTGTCCACTTGAAAGGTATATGAGAAAAAATTCCATTACCCGGTAGTCCCCTGGAATTCACTGGCTACCCACTTGACTCTAGAGAAGGTAACTGTTTTCAACAGCCCGTTATGTTGCTCCTGATGTCTGGGAGACAGGCTGTCCGGTAATGGGGCAATTAGGACAGTCATTTCTCTCCCCATGAGGATAACTCTGAAATGGCCAGGGGGCCAAGAATACAAGGCAAGAGTGGCATTCCATGAGTAGTTGGACGACTTTATTTCCTAAGAGTCTCTCAGGACTTAATTTTCAGCTCAGGAGAGTATCCTCAGGATTTTTGTTGTTGTTTTTTCAATCCCTGAATTGTAACCTGAAGAGTGTGTCTCAGTTTAAGGCAGCAGTTCACAAAAGCAAACTAAAAATTGGGTCTCTCTCTGGATTGTCTGACAAGCACGTTTCTAAATGATGAAAAAGAGCCGTAGCTGTGCACAGCACTTTCCCAAAACTCACGGTCTGTGGGAAGTACGTCACAAACAAGTAACAAAGTAGTAGAGAAAATAGCAGCATATTAGTTTTTTTTTCATTAGAAAGATTTTTGATAATTCATTATATTACCTTATTCATATGGTATTTCTGTTGTTCTGTTAAATTTTTTTCCGTCTCGCTCTAAAAGTAATCCGTAATTAATGAAGGTGTCGGGGAAACTCAAAAACAGTCACTCACGTGAATTTATTTTTCCCAAATACTTTTATTTTATTGTTTCAGTGTTATAAAATTCATTGCTCATGTACCACACCCAGTGCTCCATGCAATACATGCCCTCCTCAATACCCACCACCCAACCCCCACCTTCTCCCCTCCAAAACCTTCAGTTTGTTGCTCAGAGTTCACAGTCTCTCATGGTTCATCTCCCCCTCCGATTTCCCCCCATTCGCCCTTCCTTTCCTTCTCCCAATGTCCTCCATGTTTTTCCTTATGCTCCACATGTAAGTGAGACCATATGGTAGTTGACTCTCTCTGCTTGCCTTATTTCACTCAGCATAATCTCTTCCAGTCCCGTCCATGTTGATACAAAAGTTGGGTATTCATCCTTTCTGATGGAGGCATAATATTCCATTGGATATATGGACCATAACTTCTTTATCCATTCATCTGTTGAAGGGCATCTAGGCTCTTTCCACAGTTTGGCGATTGTGGCCATTGCTGCTACGAACATTGGGGTACATGTGGCCCTTCTTTGTACTCCATCTGCTTCTTTGGGGTAAATATCCAGTAGTGCAATTGCAGGGTCATAGGGTAGCTCTATTTTTAATTTCTTGAGGAATCTCCACACTGTTTTCCAAAGTGGCTGCACCAACTTCCATTCTCACCAATAGTGTAAGAGAGTTCCCCTTTCTCCACAGCCTCGCCAACATTTGTTGTTGACTGTCTTGTTGATTTTGGCCATTCTAACTGGTGCAAGGTGGTATCTCAGCGTGGCTTTGATTTGAATTTCCCTGATGGCTAATGATGATGAACATTTTTTCATGTGTCTGTTAGCCATTCGTATGTCTTCTTTGGAGA
>CM052884.1:2353265-2375770 GCA_028534135.1 Potos flavus
GGTTCCCTGGTTGCCTGTGTCACTCTGGTGATGAAATGAGGGCTGGCGAAGTTGGAGGTCAGATTTTGGCAGAGGGTAGGGATAGTTAGAGGTTGTGTTCCAAGCCTTCTGGATGAATCTGTGTGATATAGTGAGCCAGTGTTCTCAAGCCCCGATTCAACACTTCATCATTCTGTTAGGACTGGTTATCTCAGGCATTGGTTGTGACCAGTTTTAATGAAGAGCGTTTTAGCTTATAAAGGGTCCTACTAAAGAAGAGGCTGACTCCTTCTATGGGGGGGGGGGGTTACCAATCTTAGATAAGTTAACCTCTCAGAGAAACAAGTTTTATGGGGAAGATATTTACTCAACGGTAAATTACCACCTTAATTTAAGGAAAAATGTTTTATGATGAAATTTTTATTTTCTACTTTGATGGCTTAGCTCCTTTTAACTGAATTTAAAAGGGTCAGGGGACTGATTTTGGCTCAGGTCACGATCCCAGGATTCTGGGATGGAGTCCCACATCGTTAGCTCTCTGCTCAGCAGGAAGTCTGCTTCTCCCTCTGCCCCTTCCCCTTCTCGTGCCTCTCTCTTTCTCTCTCTCTCAAATAAATAAATCTTTTTTAAAAAATGGCCAAAGTTGGCGCCTAGGTGGCTCAGTCGGTTAAGCATCTGCCTTCAGCTCAGGTCATGATCTCAGGGTCCTAGGATTGAGTGCCTCATGAGGCTCGCTTCTCAATAGGGAGTCTGCTTCTCCCTCTCCTCCTGCCTCTCCACCACCTCCCCCCCGCCCACTGCTTGTGCTTCTCTCTCAAAAAAATAAATAAAATTTTTTTAAAAATGCCCAAAGTGAGAAACTTGGCACCTATAGACATTTTCCATTTCGACCTCCACAGCAATCCCTTGAATGAATGATTTAGTTATTGTGTTGTCTATAAAGACATTCTGACTTTTTAAAATATATAATTTAACACACAGGAGAATTTTAACAAAATATTCATGATGACATATAAATACTGATGATACGATTTGCTGGTTATCTTTGGTAAATAGTTACAAATGGTAGTTAAATATTTGCCTTCAAAAAGTATTTAAGATATTTTAGCTTTTTTCATGATAATCAGTGATTGCAAATAGTTTGGAACTTAGTTGCTTCAGAAAATTGAGCAATTACTTAAATATTTAAATAAATACTGCTTTTCAAATATATTTGAGCACATAGCTACTTTTTAAAAGGAATTGTAGAAAAATCTTAAAACATTTCTATTTACATAATTTTTGCTGAAAAAATATGTCAGTATATAAAAATCCTCAAGTGTGCATTTCAAACTTTTAAAAAATTACCTTACGTCATACACAGAAATTAACTTAAAATGGAGCAGAGATCTCATTATGAGGGATACAATTATAAAATTTTCTGAAAAAAATACAGGAGAAAGTCTTGATGACATTAGGTTCAGCAATGATTTATTAGAGAAAACTTCAAAAGCAAGCACAGTTTATCAAAGAATATGATTAATTGTACTTCTTTCTGATTAAAAGTTTTTATTCTCAAAAGACACCATTAAAAACATGAAAGAATAAATTATGGACTAGGAGAAAATACTTGCAACTTATATGTCTTTTAAAATACCTGTATTCAGAATACAGCTCAATAAGAAGACAACAATGTAATTTAAAAAAAAATTTTTTGTTCTGTTTGGGGTTTTTGTTTGCAATTTTTTTTAATCGGCAAAAGTTTTGAATAGATAGTTTACCAAAAAAGGTATATACAGATAGCTAATAAGCACACGAAAGATACTCACCGTCATTAAGTCTTATGATAAATACAAATTGAAACTATAATGCCTTAACCACTAAATGGGTATAGTCAAAAGTCTAATAATATCAAACATTATCCAGGATATAGAGAAACAAACATTCTTCCTCTGCTGGTGGGAATGGGGATTGGTACATACACTTTGGAAAACCGTTTGTCAACTTCTTAAAAAGTTAAACTTAACATGATCTAGCAACTTCCATGGTAGGTATCTGTTCAATAAAAATGAAAATATATGTCCACCCAAAGACTGGTATGAAAATATTCATAGCAGAATTACTCAAAATGGGCAACCAGTCTTTTTTTTTTTTTTTAAGATTTTATTTGCTTATTTGAGAGAGAGCTAGAGAAAGAGCACAAGCAGGGGGAGGGGCAAAAGGAGGGGAAGAAGGAGACTCCCCACTTAGCAGGGAGCCCAGCAGGACCCTGGGGTCAGGACCTGAGCCCAAGGCAAACTCTTAACCAACTGAGCCACCCTGGTGCCTGGAAAGTCTTAATTTTAACTAATTTTAGAAGCTGTTAGGAGTGTATAGTGACAAGAATTTTCAGTTTAGATTATTACTTGCGGTCACTTTAACTGTTGTCTATTACCCCTGAACAACTAGATGAGATGCTTCCTCAAGGAAAATACAACCAGGGTTCAGCTAAATGGGGAAATGTTTTAATCTATGGATCCCTAAGTACGAATTAGGAAAGTTTTATGCTTTCTGCCTTTTGGATCCTAGAAACGCTCTCTTTTTACAAATTGGAGGATTTATTTCCTTTTATCAGCCCAACTATTTTTTGAACCTAACTTTTTAAGCCTTCTTCTAGAATTATAGGATCTTTTATTATTGTATTTTACATATGTATATAATATTTGCTGCATGTTAGCCTTGCAACAATATTTTTAACTACAGTATTTTTAACTAGACTTTAAGAAACTTGTAAGCAGGGATCTTGTCTGTACTATTCACCTTGTACACCTATCATATAGCGGAACAATGTTCAAAGATACTGGTTTAGGAGTATATGAATGAAGGTAGATACTGACATCAAATTTGGAAAGAGTAGTTTAAACAAAGGATACTGCATTAAAATAGCATTCTCACATCAGTCTGTTGTTTTTTTGTACTTGTCTTTCCCTGAAATAATACGGTAGGAAAATACAGATCTATTTACATTGATAGATGATAATAGATGGTGGTGATGATGATGATGATGGATAGGTAGATAGATAGATGATAGATATGGAGAAAGATAGGTGGATAATAGATACGGATAGTAGTTTCTTATTATCCGTTTTTCCTACTAGAATGTTTTGTCTTCTGAATGAACTGTAAATGAAGAGAAGCCCGTGGGATTTCAGTGATTTGAAAATGACTCATGAATAACAACCAATCTTCTTTTTTCATTTAATCAAAGGAAATGTCAGGAGGTAAAATATCTATAAGAATAAAAGAACGATTGCCATTGAATAAAATATGACAGAAGTTACTTCAGAAAATATACTATAATATTCTTAAACATTGATAAAAATAGCTCTTTGATTAAGTCTGGATTATTAAAAAATAAGTACCTTGAATCAGTTTCATAGTTACTATTTAATTTCCTGAATACTGCTGGTAAGAATAAATGTCTAGATGAGTGTATTAAATATATATGGATGTGAAATACTTTAGGATTCAAAATTTATACTGTCTTTAAAATACATCATATTTATGACAGAATGTCATTCAAAGTATGGTAACTATTTCCAGTGCGGTCTCTGGAATCTTTGATACACATATTCAGGGCTTGATCCCAGTGGATTCTTTTTATAGCATTAGAATACTATATTACAGAAACTCTATATATGACTATATACTATATTCATGTGTATATATTTATAAAACGAAGCACAATTATAATAAAATACAAACATAAAACTGCAGTACTTTTCTTAAGAAATCTTTTCTTCATTCTGCTCTCCTGCCTTTTGGACTGTAGGTTATTACATAATAACAGGAACAATCATAATTATAATTAATTACTTAAATTTATTGATTGATTGCTCAATGCCAGAAACTGTTTTTATTCCCTTTAATTAAGTTCCAACTATAAGTCGTTGACGGTTACTGTTTTTCATGTTTTAAATGAGAAAGAAGCCAGACTGAGTTAAGTAATCCCGCCCAAGAGTACACAGTAAGAAGGGAAGCTGAACAGTCTGGTGTCTAGGTTTTGTGCTCCAGCAAAAAGCCATCAGAGGAGAGAGATTTTTAATGAGGAGAAGATATTTAAGGAAAGCAAATAATAATGTGATCTCCAACGACTAGACTACCAATTTTTTCTCAGATCCACCTAAGTATATACAGATTTTTATGAATTACTGATAATATAAAAAAATCCTTATCACCTGGGAATAGGGTTAGTAAGATTAGAGGTATGTATATATCTAAAGCAATCTTCTTTTCTCTCATTTTTTTAATGTATCTTATTACAAGTAGTAAGATAATATAATTTCTATTTCATAGACTTTAAAATAGACTTTTCTATTTCATAGTCTTTAATAGCTTTATTTTCATTTCTGCTTAGACACATCATGAGTTACCAAAATTTTGTTTAGAAAAATAAAAAATAGAATGCCAATTTCTGTTGTCTAATATTGAATCATCAAAATTAGATCCTAAATATCCAATTTATTATATCTGATTTAAAGTCCTTTTTGAAATCCATGATTTATTTTGAATATGAGACTTTGATATCATCCTTCTATAGGAAATTCTAAGACGATAAGTAAAAATGGGAAAATTTTCTTTCCTAATTATGTTTTATTTGGTACTTATTTTTTCAATATTATGCAATATTTTTTTTTTACTTTCTCCAAGAAAGAAAAAGAAATTTTAGCAAATACATGTTCGTACTAGAAATTGTACTTTACAAAACCAATTAGAAGATTTTGACAAAATTATAAGAATATTTTATAGCAAATTCTTCAATGTTAGATTATTCCAAATTGAATTAAGCAATCTTACTTTGTGTTTAAAAAAGTAACACACACACACACACAAATAAAAAAAAATAAAAAGTAACACACAAAGGGACCCATTTCCCATGCAGAAAAGTTCTAAATACTTTATGTAGATACTCTGCCTTCAAAAAGGTGGAACATTGTAACTCCCCATTTCTTTAAAGTGGGCCATGCACAGAGAATTCCTTCTAAAGAATATAAGTATGGAAAGGTGGGGTGAGGAGAAGTAACTTTGCAGGAGAAACCTGGCAAACCCAGGTGATCGAGGTTAACATCAAAAGATGGAAATCATGTTGCTAGTACATATCTTTGATATACCTTGATAGTATGTATGATAGTATATACTCTAATCAAAAAAAAATCAGACAAATCTCAATTGAGAGCATGCTACAGAAAACTTGACCAGTACTTCTGAAACTTGTCAAGATCATCAGAAACAAAATCTGAAAAACTGTCACAGCTAAGAGGAGCTTTAAGAGAAATGAATGCTGTGTAGCATCCTGGAACAGGAAAGGTTGGGGGTGGGGGAACTAATGGTATCAGAATGAGTTATAGACCTAAATTAATAATAATGTATCAATATTGGTTCATTAATTGAAACAAATATAACCTACTGTAAGCCACTAATAATAGGACAAATTGCGTTTAGGACATGCAAATAGTATGTCCTAGTATATATATATATATATATATATATATATATATATATATAGTATATCCATGCGGCTAGAACTGTCCAATCCTGGCAATTTTTCTGTATATTTAAACTACTCTAAAAAATAAAAGTGCTGTGCATCTTTTATTCTTTTATTTATAAATCTGGATCTCCAAACAATACTTAATGATGCTTGGACATCTTAGTTTTGCACTTAACCTTGTATTGTAAGTATTTTACCATGCCATCACATGGTTTCTAAAACATAATTTTAATAACTGCATAGAATTGAATTGGGTTCATGAATTTAGTTAATTTATTTTTTAAAACACTATCAGGCAAGAGAAAGTTTTCTAATTTTGATTAATTTGGGGGCAGGATAATTATACTAGAACAAAGATGCTTACCTAATCTACTGTTATTTTTTCAGTACGATTATGACAGTGGATTACTAAACCAAAGAGTAATAGAAGTACTTAGACTTTGGATAGCCATTGCCAGATTGCGTTCCAGAAGGTTTATTTCTCCATTTTCTCTTGCAGTTATGAGCTTTGTGTCCTTTTTTTTTTTTTTTTAATTTTTTGCTTCCTGGGACCTTCTCACATAGCGTTCCTCTCTTTGATTTTGTTCTACTCCTACATAACCAGTAGTTTGGTCCTAGGGCACAGAATGTCTGCATGTCCAGTCACAGACTCTAGTCTTTTCATCTTCCTATTGGGACTCCCCATCCTAACTGAAGATCCCATCTGCACTCTGTTTAGTGGGAATTCTGTTTGGTTTGGGTAAATGACAGACTGCTGTAAAATCTAATGTAGCATTACATTTGATATCCTCCTTCTCTTAGTTTTATGAACTTTAATAAGGAAGGAAAATGAGGGAAAATCCGATAAACTCACTTCAGAAGTCCATATTAAATGTTGAAAATATTTAAAACATATTTACATAAGTAATTCTATATATATATAAATGGAACTGATACACAAATTAATGCAGAAAATTGGAATGTTTATATAGATATGGTATTTGAATCATAAAACAAAATGTATAATATCATGATGTTTACAAATTAAAATGTGAAAAGAATAACTTAAAACTTCATAATTGAACAAGCCAAAGGGACATTGTTATAAATATTATAGGAACTCATTATAGGAGTCTCATTCTTATTAAAAGAACGGAAAACTCAGAATAAAATCTAGAACTCTCTTAGAAAATGAAAAAAAAAGTTTACCCCAATTTTACTCTCTTCAATATGTCTCTGTGTCTGGAGTCTATTATTAATTTGAAAGTATGAAATCATGAATACCTCTGATCTAAATCCTGTTCTTTCTATTATTAATTAGTGATAATATTCTTGAATACAGTATTATAAACTGCCATGAACTTTCATGCCCCCTGATATTGTCTATGACATTAAATACTTCATGTTGTCTAGTCAAGTAAATGACGAAAGTATTCCCTCTGACCTTTTCAGAAGTCACTTTCCAATGAAAGAAAACCAGATTATCTCTGAGCACGTATCTGATCTATATTTCTACACTTTTCTTAAGATTATCAGTTGGCTTCCCAGATAACCTTGTATAACCTAATATTTCTCATCACTATTTTATTACCAGTAGGCATTTGTATAGAATGACTCTGTCAGAAGGACTCTCTTTCTTTCAGTTTTGAAAGCTCTGCATATTAAACATGTCTAATAAACATCAGTTTTGTTGTCAGAGAATGCCATTCACACCACTCACCCTGTGATAAATGTCCAATTTCCTTTTAAAATTCAACATAAGAGTCATCTTCTGGAAAATTCCCTTGGAATGTCCTCCTAACACATTTAATTACTCTTCCTCTTGTCCGTCCTTGTGTAGCAGACACATCCAGCGTTCTATTCCTCAGTCTGTGTTGTATTTTATGACTTTACACATCTGTATCCTCCCTAAGACTACCAGCAACTTTGGACTATGTCATTTTCCTCTATGTATCTCTAAAGGTTAACCTACGTTCCATAAGAATGCTGGGCCTCACATCTTTCTGGTGAGTAAGACATCTCAGGATAATAAATTATAAATCAGAAGGTTCTTTCTTGAGGAAAGAAGAAAAGCTGGAGTCTCCTCAAGAAAGACATTCCTGTCCCAAACCTTCAGCTGGTGATCTAGAATCAGATAGTTTCTTTCTGATGAATTGAATAAATTGTGACATTCTTAGTCCAGTAGGTCAGAATTTTCAAGACTATGCTGATCCTTTCAGTAGGTTAACAAAGTATTATCTCAAGAATTTATTCACAAATTAACTTATTCATTTAGAGAGGTTTGTTTATTGTACATGTTCTATCCCATTTATTTACACATAGCCATTATAATAGGTTAAGAAATGTTGCTCTTTGGATTAGACCAAGAAATATGTTAGTCTTCAGATTGAATTTAAAATCACTTTGTTCTTAATGGTAGCTTCTTATCAAGTATAAGCGTGGTATAAATATCTGTTTATTTCGTAGGGTTTTTTTTTCTGATTGACAAAGTAATGGTCACCTTAGAAAGTTGCAAAAGATTTAAAAATTTACGGACGCAGAAAAAAACTAAATATGTCAAAAAAATGTCACATAGACCAACCTCTTTTAGCACTTCGGCACCTTTATTTCCTATATCTTTTTTTTAATGTGCTTTATTTTTGTGACCTGTCAAATTCTCTTTTCAAAAAAAAACTCCACATTATATCATGAACACTTTTCATCATTAAAGATCTTCATAAATATAATTTCATACTTCATCATATTGACTTTAACTGACATAATTATTTCCCTAACCATTAAACACTTGGGTGATTTTTTCCAATATTTTTAATCACAAATAAAATGGAAAAGCACTTCCACATGTAAGTTATATTCACTTTCTGATTATTTATCTACAATACATGGGAAGGGGATCACACAAAGTAAAAGCAATAGAATGATTAAGAAAATTATGCTGCTTTTATTCTCTTGTGATAGATTTATCTCATCATAAAATCACCAGTATTGAATATTAAATTTAAAAGATGTGCTAATTTTATGAGTACGAAACCTTACAAGTTTTATTTGCATTTATTTTACTAGTGAAATGAAACTTTTAAATGTGTATTTGCATATACTCTTGTGCTAAATACACACACACATACACACAACTAGGGCGATATAGTTTTAGTATCTCTGTGGGTTCTCTACATATTTCAATTTCGTATCCTAGAGCTTATAAACATTTACCCCAGAGAAACTATTTCTTAAGTGGATTGTTTTATGTAATTAATTGATCTCATCTGTATTATGCTGATGATATGGAACATGTTGATCTTCCATAATTTATGCAGTAATATTTCCTGAACGTATTTCCAAAATGAAATAGCACTGTTAGAAAATAGAGTACAGTATTCTAAGAACTAATTATAATAGACTCCTAATAAATTTTTTGTTTGACTTATGAAACATCAGAATGGTTCTCTTTACAATTTAATGAAATCATTGCCTTCATTACAATCCAACTCTAACACTATCTTACATATATGTCATAACAAGGGGCCACGATCACTACAGTGTATCTTCTTAATAACAAGGTAAATTTATTAATTATATTTTCTGATAAATTGAATATCTATAAAGTAAGATACAAATAATAGGAGCAAAGTATTAGAATGACATGAATATGTTTCAATTTACTATCTGTGGGTGACAATTTTTGCACATAGCACATAAGGATTATAGACTATACTTCTTCTAATCCTATATGTAAATACAGTATGCTACATATGCAAATATATGTAAACATAAGGTGCCACATATGTAAATCTAGTATACCACACAAAGTGAGTTTGTGCGTATTTCTTCCTCTTCAGTTTTTTGGAAGAGTTTGAAAAGAATTGATTAGTTCTTTAAGTGTTTGGTAGAATTTGGGGTACCTGCGTGGCTCAGTCAGTTGAGTGTCTGACTCTTGATTTCAGTTTAGGTCATGATCTTAAGGTTATAGGATCAAGCCCCATATTGGGCCCCATGCTGAGCATGAAGCCTGTTTGAGATTCTCTCTCTACCTCTCCCTCTGCCATTACCCCCTTGCTTTTGCTGTATCTGTAAAAAACAAAATTAAAAATAAAATTAAGAATAAAAAATAAATGTTTGGTAGATTTCACATGTGAAGCAATCTGGTCCTGGATTTTTTTGTTGTTGTTGTTCTCGTTTTGGGGAGTTTTTTGATTACTGATTCAATCTCTTTGTTATTGGTATGTTCAGATTTTCTATTCATGATTCAGTCTTGGCAAGTTGTATGTGTTTAGGAATTTATCACTTTCTAAGTCATTTAATTTGTAGGCATATAATTGCTTATAATAGTCTCTTATGATCCTTTGGATTTCTGCTATTGGTTGTAATGTCTCTTCATTTGTTTACAATTTTATTAATTTGAGTCCTCTCTCCTTTTTTTAAATTTTTTTTTTTTTGTCTAACTAAAGCTTTGCCAATTTTGTTTCTTTTCAAAAAAAAAAACAGCTCTCAGTTTTGTTGATTTTTTTTTTTTTTCTTTTGTCTTTCTGGTCTCCCTTTATTTCTGTGCCTTTTTTTTTTTTTTTTTTTAGATTTTTTATTTATTTATTTGACAGAGAGAGAGATCACAAGTAGGCAGAGAGGCAGGCAGAGAGAGAGGGGAAAGCAGGCTCCCTGCTGAGCAGAGAGCCTGATGCAGGGCTCGATCCCAGGACCCTGAGATCATGACCCAAGCCGAAAGCAGAGGCTTAACCCACTGAGCCACCCAGGCACCCCTCCGTGCCAATCTTTATTATTTCCTTGCTTCTGCAAACTTTTGGCTTAGTTTGTTCATTTATACCTTCCTTGAGGTATAAAGGTTTGTTGTTTATTTCATATGTTTATTTTTTCTAAGTGAAGGCATTTGTTGTTATAAACTCCCTTCTAGGAACTGTTTTTGCTGCATTCTGTAAGTTTTGGTATATTGTGTTTTAATTTTTGTCCAAAATTTTTTTTTAATTTCCCTTTTGTTTTCTTCTATGATCTATTGCTTGTTCAGAAGTGTGTTGTTTAATTTCCATATATTTGTGAATTTTTCAGCTTTCTTCTTGTTATTGATTTCAGACAATTGTGGTTGAAAAGATACTTGATATTTCAGTCTCCTTAAATTTGTTAAAAGTCTTACTTTGTGATCTAAATATATCCTGGAGAATATTGCATGTGCACTTGTGGAAAATGTACATTCTGCTGCTGTTGGATGGAATTTTCTGTATAAATGGCACAATTAGGTCCATTTGGTCTAAAATGTAGTTCAAGTCCATTATTTCCTTATTTGATAATGATAAAATATCATTATTTTCTGTCTGAATAATCCACCCATTGTTTACAGTGGGGTGTTGATGTCCCCTAAGATTATTGTATTACTGTCTATTTTTGACTTCAGATCTACTCATTTTTTGAGGCCAGCAGTATCCTCATAGTGAAACCAGATAAGGGTGCTATAAAAAAAAAAAAAAAAAATATAGGCCAATATCTCTGATGAACATAGATGTAAAAATCCTTAACAAAATACTAGCAGATTGAATTCAAGAGCACATTAAAAGGATAATATGCAATGATCATGTGGGATTCATGCCAAAATGCAGGGATTAGTCAATATATGCAACTCAATCAATGTGATACATCACATTAACAAAATGGAGGATAACAGTCATTATCTCGATAGGTATAAAAAAACCATTTTACAAAATACAGTATCCTTTCATGATACAACAAACAAACAACAAAAACAAAAACAAATTGGGTACAGAAAGAATGTACCTCAACATAGTAAATAAAGGCCATATATGGCCAGCCCATAGCTAACATCATACTCAACAGTGAAAAGTTAAAAGCTTTTTCACTGAGACAGGAATAAGACAAGGATGCCCATTCTCACCGTTTCTGTTGGATGTAGTACTGGAAGTTCTATCCACAGCAAATAGGAAAGAAAAATAAGCAAATAAATAAAATGTATCCAAATTGGAAAGAAAGAAGTAAAATTATCTGTTTGCAGATGGCATTATCTTCTATATAGAAAACTCTATAAAAACGCGAACAAAAATCTGTTAAAACTAATGAATGAGTTCAATAAAGTTTCAAGATACAAAATCAATATACAAAAACCATTTTTGTTCCTATACACTGACAAAGAACTTTCTGAAAGAGAAATTAAGAAAGCAGTCCTATTTATAATTGCATCAAAAACAATAAAATATTTAGGAATATTTTTAACCGAAGCGGAAGACCTATTCACTAAAACCTATAAGACATTGATTCAAGAAATTATAAACTCAAGTAAAAAGAAACATATCTTGTGTTCTTGGATTGAAAGAATTAATACTGTGAAAATGTTCATACTACCCAAAGGAGTTTACAGGTTCAGTGTAATCTCTATCAAAATTTCAAGAGCATTTTTCACAGAAATTTAAAAAAAAAAAAACAAAAACTTCTCTAAAATTGTATGGAACCACAAACGACCCTGAATAGCAAAAGCAATCATGAGAAAGAAGAACAAAGCTCAAGGTATCATACCTTCTGATCTTAAGCTATATTACAAAGTTATAGCAATTAAAATAGTATGTTATTAAAAAGGAACATAGACCAGTAGCACAGAATAGAGAGACCAAATATAAATCCAAGCATTACAGTCAACCTATTTTTTTTTTAAGTTTTATTTATTTATTTGACAGAGAGAGAGATCACAAGTAGACAGAGAGGCAGGCAGAGAGAGAGGGGGAAGCAGGCTCCCCGCCAAGCAGAGAGCCCGATGTGGGGCTCGATCCCAGGACCCTGAGATCATGACCTAAGCTGAAGGCAGAGGCTTTAAACCACTGAGCCACCGAGGCACCCCTACAGTCAACCTATTTTTAACAAGGATACCAAGAGCACAAAATGGGGAAAGGGTAGTCTCTTCAATAAGTGGTGCTGGGAAAACTGGGGATCCACATACGAAAGAATGAAATTGGACCTCTACCTTATACCACTTAAAAAATGAATTTGAAATGGGTCAGAGACTTAAATATAAGACCTGACACTAAAATCCTGGAAGAGAACCTGGGGAAAGAGCTCCAGACATTGGTCTTGGCAATGATTTCTTGGGTAACAAGTACCAAAGTACAGGCAACAAAAGCTAAAATAAACAAATGGGTCTACGTCAAACTAAAAAGCTTCTGTACTGCAAAGGAAACAATAAATTGAAAAGACAGCCTACAGAACAGGAGAAATATTTGTAAATCATATATATGTATATATACGATATACACATATACCATACAGGTCAATAGCAAAAAAAAAAAAAAAAAAAAGCAAATAATGCAATTAAAAATGGGCAA
The DNA here is from genome assembly GCA_028534135.1 of Potos flavus. Taxonomy (NCBI): domain Eukaryota; kingdom Metazoa; phylum Chordata; class Mammalia; order Carnivora; family Procyonidae; genus Potos; species Potos flavus. Next base: position 2,366,061 of record CM052884.1, read on the forward strand.
AGGATAGACATTTTTTCTAAAGAAGGCATATAAATAGGCAATAGCTATATGAAAAGGTGCTCAATATCAATAATCCCTAGGGAAATGCAAATCAAAATCACCATATCTCCTCTCACCTGTTAGGATGGCTATGATCAAAAAGACAGAGAGAACCTTTATAAACTGTTGGTGGGAATATAAATTGGTACAGACATTATAAAAAACAGTATGGCATGTCCTCAAAAAATTAAAAATAGAAATGCCATGTGATCCAGCAATCCCACTTCTGTCTATATATATACAAAGAAAATGAATTCCCTGTTTTGAGATATCTGCACATCCATGTTCAGTGCAGCATTAGTCACCATAACCAAGGACTTAATTGTCCTCCAGTGGATGAATGGAGAAAGACATTGCGGTTTATTATTCGGTCATTAAGAAAAAGGAAATTCAGCCATATGTGACAATATGAATGAACTTGGGAGGTGTTATGCAAGTGAAATAAACCAGATGGAGGAAGACAAATACTGTATGGTATTACTTATATGTGGAATGTTAAAAAACCCAAAAAACAAAAAACACATTTTGTAGAAACCAAATAGTATGGTGGTTTCCAAGGGCAGGGGAAGGGGGAAACAGGAAGATACAGGTCAAATGGTACACACTTTCAGTTATAAGAAGAATGAATACAGGTGATTTGAGATATAGCATGGAGAATATAGTTAGTAATACAGTACTGTGTATTTGACAGTTGCTTAGAGGAGATCTTAAGCATTCTCAAAAAAAAGTTAACTATGTGAGATGATGAATGCATTAATTATTTTGAACTTTCTAATCATTCTGTTTTATACATAAAATTATGTTAGTCAATTATTCCTCAAATAATAAAGTACAGCATATATAATAAAAGCTTTTATATATATGAACATTTAAATTAATTATCTTAGGACTGGTTAAGTCTTATGACTCCTCTTAGTGACATCATCTCTCATGTTCATTCAGTCAATCTCAAGTCTTAGACCCTTAAATATCTAACTCTTTATTATCAGCAGCCTCATATCAGATGCCTTATTAAGCAAGAAACTTAAATTACAGAAAATAGGCATCTAGACATTAATCTATTTCTAAATCAAATTTATAAAAGTGTTTAATTTATTGAATCACTTTGTTGCAAAATGTCTGAAAATGAGATACCAATCAAGAAGACTGCAGCTATTGGCGTGCCTGGGTGGCTCAGTTGGTTAGACATCTGACTCTTGATTTCTGCTCAGGTCATGATCTCAGGGTTGTGAGATCGAGCCCCAAGTTGGGTATGGAGTCTATTTAAGAGTGTCTCTCTTCTCTCCCCCTCTGCCCTTCCCCATCCTGACTCATGCTGTCTCTAAAAAATAAAAAAATAAAAGAAGAAGGTTGCAACTCTCAATTTTGTTAGTAGCTAGATTGGAAGAAAAAACTTCAAATTGCATGAGGAATCTGATCCTAATTATCCTTTAAAGAATTTTGAAAGAAATTTTTTGAAATATTTTAATAATCTTAATGAAGTGGTCATAACATAAATGGGACTTTTCAAATTGAATCAGTTCTCAGTATTTTTCATTTATCAATTAAACATTCAACTCAGTTTATTTGCAGCTGAGTTTTCAAATGAAATATACAGAGATATACTTAGCATTATAATGCACCCTAGATAGGTGTGTAAAATTTTAATTGTAAATATCATTATTGGCCTCTAAAAGTTTAAAATTTTAAGGAGAGTAGGTAGCTCAGAGAAAATTATAAAAAGATTAATAATGATAAAGCCAGCATCAAAAAATAAACCTCAAAAGATGAGAACCTTCTTTGAATATTTGAATCTACTAAATTATCTTTTCTTAAATTCCAGTATAATTAATATATACTATTATATTAGTTTCAGGTGTACAGTATAGTGATTCAGCAATTTTACCCGTTACTCCAAGCTCTTCACAATTAGTATACTCTTAATTCCCTTCACCTAGTTCACCCATCTCCCCACCCACCTCCATCTGGTAACCATCAGTGTGTTCTCTATAGTGAAGAATCTGGGGTTTTTTTTTTTGTTAGTCTGTTTTCCTTGTTCTTTTGTTTTATTTCTTAAATTCCACATATGAGTGAAATCATGGTATTTGTCATTCTCTGATTTATTTCACTTAGCATATATTCTCTAGATCGAATGGCAAGATTTCATTCTTTTTTTATGGCATATACATATATACATATATAACATCTTTATCCCTCCACTTATCAGTGGACACTTGGGTTGCTTCCCTAATTTGGCTATTGTAAATACTTGTGCAATAAACATAGGGATGCATGTATTTCTTTAAATTAGTCTTTTTGTATTCTCTGGGTAAATACCCAGTAGTGAAATTACCGGATTATAGGGTAGTTTGCTTTTTAACTTTGAGGGAACGCCATACTGTTTTCCAAAGTGGCTACAGCTTTGGGATTCTCACCAACAGTGCACCAGGGTTCATCCTCGCCAATTTGTGTTTCTTATGTTTTTTATTTTAGCCATTCTGACAGGTGCTAGGTAATATCTCATCGTGGTTTTGATTTGCATTTCCCTGGCGATCAGTAATGTTGAGCATCTTTTCATGTGTCTCTTAGCCACCTGGGTGTCTTCTTTGGAGAAATGTCTGTTCATGTCTTCTGCCCATTTTTAGTTGGATTATTTTGGTTGAGTTGTATAACTTCTTTATATATTTTGGATACTAACTGCTTATCATATATGTCATTTGAAAATATATTCTCCCATTCAATAGATTGTCTTGTAGTTTTGTTGATCATTTCCTTGACTGGGGAGAAGGTTTTATTTTGATGTATTTCCAATAGTTTATTTTTGCTTTTGTTTCCCCTGCCTCAAGACACATATCTAGAAAAAAAGTTGATATGGCCAATGTCATGAGAAGTTGCTGCCTGTGCTCTCTTTGAGGATTTTTATTGTTTTAGGTCTCACATTTAGGTCCTTAAACCATTTTTAGTTTATTTTTGTGTATGGCATAAGAAAGTGATCCTTTTTCGTTTTTTTTTTTTTCATGTAGCTGTCCAGTTTCCCCAACACAATTTGTGAAAAAGACTTTTCTGCTGCATATTCTTGCATCTTTTGTTGAAAATTAATTGACTACATACATACATACATAATATATACACACATACATACATATATACATAATCGTGTATTTGTTTCTGGGATTTCTATTCCGTACCATGGATCTATGTGTATATTTTTGTGCCAAGAGCAGATCGTTTTGATTACTATAGCTTTGTAATAGAGCTTGAAGTCTGGAATGATGATACCTCCAGTTTTATTCTTCTTTTTCAAGATTGCTTTGGTTATTCAGAGTCTTTTGAGGTTCCATACAGATTTTAAGATTGTTTGTTCTAGTTCTGTGAAAAATTCTGCTGGTATTTTGATAGGGATTGCATTATCTGTAGATTGCTTTCCATTTCTTTTTGTAGTTTTCAATTTCTTTCATCAGTATTTTATAATTTTCACAGTATAAGATTTCACCACCTTGGTTGTTTAGTACTAGGTATTTTATTATTTTGGTGTAGTTGTAGATGGGATTGTTTTCTTAATTTTATTTCTGCTACTTCATTATTAATGTATAGAAATGCAGTGGATTTCTATATATTGATTTTATACCCTCTGACTTTATTGAATTCATTTATCAGTTCTAGTAGTTTCTTTAGTGGCATCTTTAGGGTTTTCTATATATAGTATGTCATCTGCAAATAGTGAAAGTTTTACTTCTTTCTTAACAATTTGGATGCCTTTTATTTCTTTTCTTGTCTGATCACTGTGACTAGAACTTCCACTTATACATTGAATAAAAGTAACGAGAGTGAACATCCTTGTCTTTTTTCTGAGTTTTTAGGGGTAAAGCTCTCAGTTTTTCACCATTGTATGATGTTATCAATGAGTATTTCATGTATGGGCTTTATTATGCTGAGATATGTTTCTTCTAACCAACTTTGTTGAGTTTTTTTATCATTAATGGATGTTGTACTTTATCAAGTGCTTTTTATGTATCTATTGAGATTATCATATGGTTCTTAACATTTCTCTTGTTTATGCAATGTACCACTTTGACTGATTTGCAAATATTGCACCCTTACATTAGAGGAATAAATCCCATTTGATTATGGTAACTATTATTTGTTTATTTTTAATGTATTGTTGGATTTGGTCTGCTAATACTTTGTCTAGGATTTTTCCATGTATGTTCAACAGAGATACTGGCCTATAGGTCTCTTTTTTGTGGTGTCCTTGGTTTTGGTATCAGGGTAATGCTGGCCTTGTAAAGTAAATTTGGAAGTTTTCCTTTCTCTTTTATTTTTTTTTGGAATAGTTTGAGAAGAATAGGTATGAACTCTTTCTTAAGGGTTAGGTAGAATTCCCCTATGAAGGCATCTCATCCTGGATTTTTGTTTGTCGAGATTTTTTTGATGACTGATTCAATTTCATTGCTGGTAATTAGTCTGCTCAAATTTTCTATTTCTTCCCAATTCACTTTGGGAAAGCTAAATGCTTCTGGGAATTTACCCATTTCTTTTAAGTTGTCCAATTGGTTAGCATATATTTTTCATAATATTCTCTTATAATCCATTGTATTCTATAGCTGGTTATTTCTCCTCTTTTATTTCTGATTTTGTTTGAGCCCTCTCTGTGTCTTGTTTTTTTTGTTTGTTTTTTGTTTTCTTTTTTGGATGAATCTAGCTAAAGGATTATCAGTTTTGTTGATCTTTTCAAAGAACAAAGCTCCTGGTTTCATTGATCGATTCAAGATTTTGTTCATTCTTCTTTTTCTAGCTCCTTTAGGTATGAGGTTAGGTTGAGATTTTTCTTGCTTCTTGAGGTAGGCCTATGTTGCTATAAACTTCACTCTTAGAACTGCTTTTGCTACATCCCAAAGATTTTGAATCATTGTAGTTTCATTTTCATTTGTCTCCATTTTTTTAATTTCCTCTGATTAAATCCTTAAATCTACTAAATCATCTTGGCAAAATAATTACCTGGCTTATTTTCAAATATCTCAAATTACCGAAAGGCAATACATCTCAAGGTAGCACACTTTTTCTTGGATGGCTCCACATGTAGAAATGAATTTCTATACATAGTGACAACTGTCCTCCTGACACACTTGGCACACTGTTTTTTTTTCCTAGAATTTGTTGGAGACATTCAGTAAAATTTTCTTCCTCATGACAGCCCATCCAAATCACGTTCTTCTCTTCAACAGTCATCATTTTTCTGGACTAAACATCACTTAGTCTGCATCTGTTCCACATTTTCTCCTATTTATAGAAAAATTGCCATCTCAGTTGCTCTCTTCTTAACACAGGTAGCTTATCTACATACTTCTTAAAGTGGGAGATCCAAAACTAGAAACAATATCTCCTGTAATGCAATTGCACAGATGGTTACATCCCTCAGGCAAGATACTCGTTATCAACTGAATGTTTATATCCCCCAAAATGCATATGTTGAAGTCAAGCCCCCAATATGGCTGTATTTGAAGGCAGTGCCTTTATAAAGGTAATTAAGGTTAAATGAGGTCATAAGGGGTAGGCACCAATCCAGTAGGATTAGTGTCCTTATGAGACCAGACAGGAGAGAGCTTGCATTGTCTCTCTCCCACATATGAGGACATAGCAAAAAGGCAATATCTGCCAGCCAGGAAAAGACCACACCAGGAACCAAACTGACCAACACCTTGATACGTGAATTTCCCAGTCTCCAGAACTGTGAAAAAAATAAATTTCCGTTGTTTCAGCCACCCAATCAATAGTCTGTGCTTTATTTGACCTAAGGTAGCCAAAGAATACACTCAATTTTCAGTTATCCTATCATAAAGTAATTTTATCAAATTAACTATCACATAAAACCTTCAAGCGTGTTGCACACAAGTTACTACTAAGCTGTGTCTGCCCTGTATGAGATTGATATTTGTTTATTTTCTGTGAAAAGCTTCATGAGTACTGACCTGTCACCCCGCGTGTTGCTATTTCTTAGAGCATTACATTATCCACAGCTAATGAGCATCTTTTGGCTTTTCATCCAAGTCATTGGTAAACATGTTCAATAAACTTGAGAACAGAGCTTTCTGGAATACGAGTAAAAAGTTCCCACCAGATAGGCACCAATTAATTAACCAATTTCTTAATTACGAGTATCAAGAAGATTTTTGTGATCAGTAGGCCTTCAAAATTTTATTTTTAGCCAATTTTATAGTGTTTTATCAGTGCATATCCTGTAGAGAGATGCTGCTGCTACTGTGATGAGTACCATCACTCATCGTAGAATGCCCTTCCAGCGTTTCCCTATGGGTGTTAAAACATGTAAAAAATAAAACCATGATTTGTTTGCTATTAAATTTCCAGTGTTCAGAAAGTCCATGGCATATAAATAGGAGCTCCTCAACTGTTTTTAAACTAAAATCCATCTTAGACCTATCTAGTGATACTGCAGTAGTGAGCCAATTGCAAGAGTCACTATTTAATGATGAAAGATAGTCATTAATAATAATTTAATAATAATAATAACCGGGATAGTGGTAGAAGTGCCAACTCTAATATAAGTATTTTGAGTTAACACTTTTATTTCCCAGTGTAGCTAATATTCCAATAAGTATTACATGCTACCGTATTATTTAAAATTCAGTGACTTCATTAAAAGTTTTCAATAAATTTGTATCTATTATTTATTCATGTCACATATTATTTGAAAAATAGTTAAGACAACTTATAAGAATGCAAACAACTCAGAAGGACATAATGTACATTTTAATTAAGAAAAATGAGACAAAGCAAAAACAAAATTTACAAAAGCAAATGGAGCCAGGAATGAGGTCACACAATATGCATACCTTCAAGTTTTATATACTTGTTGGAGCCAGGCCACAGTTTTCCTTCAGTATTGGAGCGATCAACAGAAACAGGAAAAAAAACATGATTCACAATGCAGTTCCTAATACCGGCACTCAAATGTTTCCTATCTCAGGGTTTGGCACCAAACACCCATCCAGGTTGACAAAGTGGTGCAGAAGGTTCTTATAATACCTCTGTTGCAGTTGCCATATCCAGTCCATCACCCTGCCCGATGACTTTGTCCTCCGAATGTGCACTGGAGTAGTACCCACTCCAAAAACACCTCTTTCTCTCTTGGACAAATGCAATAGCCTTGTAACTGGTCCCCCACACACACACCCATGCTTACCCCCCACCTCTAATACATTTTTTTACCTTGCAGCCACAGTGATTTTTTTTAATGCAAATTGAATTCTGTTAGGTCCTTAAATAATGCCTTTTAGAAATTCTTTGTTGACCTCAGGATAAAGCTTCAATGTGGCATACCACATCTTACATGCTATGTCTCCCCAACACCCAAACCTAAATCATTCTACTATTTTTGTGTGTGGGAAGGTTTAACTAAAAGGGCCTTAGCTTAGCTCCACAGTTACCTGGGTCCTCCCAACTCAGGCCCTTTGCACTTGCTCTTCCCTCTGATTGTCTTTTTGTTTGTTTTTTTCATTTTGCAAACATTATACATGTAGTGGTGTCCAGAATATTTTAGGTAAGCAGATATCAGAACATCTACATATCATAAATAAAAAAAACTTTTTAAATATATGTTAACTTTTAATACATTTGGAAATGAATTATTTTGACTACATTATCCATGTAATGCTAACTTCTCAGAGCTATTAGTTTAACTGTCATAGACCATAACCTCGAAAAGTTTTCCTTTTTCTGCAAACAAAATGAGTTCTGCATTTATTGTTTTTTACATAGCACAATAAAAATGTCATGGTTATGTTTCACAAATATAAAATATTGAACATTTAAAATAATAGTGTAAACTTTAAAAATACTAAGGATCCAAAAGCTGATTTGGGAGATGAAGCAAATAAATCTGACATTCTATAAAAGTGAAATTTATTTAACAATCACTTTTTCTATTGCTTATTCTATAGAGCTATAATTTAAGGTTCCTATTTCACCTCTTCTTCTCACCTTTATGAAGTAATCATCTAAAGATGCTTTGGGGAGACAGCCTATAAAGTCTTTGAACTTCCTCTCAAATGACTCTATAAGGTCCAGGATAAATCTCTTTCTAGTCACCATGTTGGAAGGACATAGAGGGTACAGGAGTGCAGACAATACGTTGTATTTTGTAGAGAATATTGTATGTTAATAATAATAATAGTTGCCCTTCTAAAATTATATTCCTTAAATTACTTTATAAAAATGTAGTCACAAGAATAAACTACTTACAATGTTTATAAGTCTTTTGTCAGTTAAAGAAAACGCACTATATCATGACAATATGGTGTTTTAAAAGGACACTGTGAGACTGACACGCTGCCTACTGCGCTAAGAGGGCAACTCTTAAAAGGACACTAAAAGTTAAAATGGAAATGCCAACTTTGGGAAATTTTTTTCTTTTAAGAATGGAAAGGAAATGGGGAGCCTAGGTAGTGTATTTGGTTGAGCAGCTGACTCTTGGTTTTCAGCTCCAGTGGTGATCTTCAGATCATGAGATTGAGCCCCCCATAAGGCTCCCGGCTTGTCTAGGAGTCTGCTTGAGATTCTGTCTCCCCCTCTGCCCTACCCCCTGCACTTTTGTGCTCTCTTGCCTCGTCTCTCTCTCTAAAATAAATAAATCTTGAAAAAGAATGGAAAGGAAATGATATTTCTTAAATCAAGATCTAGGGTTAAAACAGTGCTTTTCTCTGGGTTTTAGAATTTTATTATGATATTTTATTCAATAAGAGAGTTTTCTTAAAAACTGGTTCCCTGAAGAGCTTATGCAATCTAAGGAAGTGTTATATCAGGCCATGTTAAACAAGACCAATTAAATGCATTCTATCAAATTATAAAAAGCATGAGTAAGTGTTGGAATTTGAAAGTTGTGCTTGTTGTATAAAAGGAATGGAGGGAAGGGAAGGAATTTAGTGAGTTATTGGTGCTCATAGAAAGCATTTGTGTGCAATATGAAGACCACATTGAAGGCAAGATGTGAATTTTGACAATTGTGGTTGTTAGTAATGACATATGGTCAATTTTCTATCTATGGTCAGAAGTTAAATAGAACCCACAGCATCATCTAGTAGTAGACCCTGGTTTTGCATTTGGAAGTAATGGGTAGACATGGTAAGAACTATAGTTGTAAACTATGCAAATATGCAAACAAACTGTCCTGTGCTCTTCCACTATCCTTACAAGCACCTCCAAAGTTACAGATCTCTAAAGTTATCACCTAAAAATTGTATTTGTATGTTTTCATAAATTTTTATAGTGTTACTTCTATTTAATTTCACTTATTCATCTCACTGATGATATATTTTTTTTAACATTCGTTGGAGAAAAGCAATGCAGAATGAACAGAGGTGTTCAGGATGGATATGTGAATATTGACCACATATTTTGCTGCTTCATTGGAAGGGAAGAGTTTCCTAAGCCATTTCATTAGCCAGAAAATGGCTAATCAAGTATTGTGAGAATCAAGTAAATCAAGTATTGTGAGAAGAGAATTGAATAAGGAGCTTGGTCAGATGTGCAATAGTTGCTGTCTCTGCTATTGTTTCTTGTTGCTATTCTACCCCCTTAAATTCCTCCTCTCCATAGGATTTCCTTATTTTGACCAAGTGCAGTATGTGTGACATACTGAATACCAACCCAAACAGAACTCCACAGAAACTCAGAAT
>CM052884.1:2376270-2415325 GCA_028534135.1 Potos flavus
AGTAATGATAAAGATGACCTGATCAGCACTATCAATCAACTTGACCTAATGGATATTCATAAAATACTCTATTCAATAGTAACAGAATACACATTCTTCCTAGGATTACATGGAACATAAACCAAGATGAACCCCAAATGATCATACTGGTTTGTGATATCAACATAGGGAACTGGGTGTGTGGGGTTTATGGGAATTGTCTATAATATGTTTGCAATTTTTCACTAATCTAAAGCTATTTTAAAATCAAAAATTATATTAAAATTATAGTGAGAATTTAAAAGTATATTTAGGATTTTTAATATACATATTTAGATACATTATACATAGAAAAATCATAACACTGGATTTAAGGTTTTTTTAAAATATGCAAAATATTAAGTTAAAATTTAAATTTTTTATATATTTAGGAAAAATGTAATTACAAGATACAAAGCTATTTTTTTACATTAGCAAATATATATCTTTTAACTGACAAAGCAGATAGATTGGCCTGTGTCAGGGGTTAATTGTTAATTATTATGAAATCTATTTCAGTACTTTATTATTTTAACTATAAATGAAATGAATAATCTGAGAAAATATTTTTGATACCTCTACTATGTTTCTTAATTTTCTTTTGATGCTTTCCTTAACATAAGAATTTAAAGATTAGTATCAGTGTTCATTAATAGTAACAGGCAGTTTCATGAATATCAAATGGAACTATGAAGGATTATGAAGGATTTAATGTGACCTGTTAAAATGCATTCAACAATAAGAAAAAAAATATTGCGTGAAATGTCACCTAACATTTCAAATTATTATTTGTTGCAAGCCATTAAGAAAGCAGTCAATAAACTGTTTCATATAATGGGAGTATAAATATTTCATAACAAAAATCAGTGGTCTCCTGCTGATAAATGATGTCAGTTCAGCACATCCTCTGAGCCAGGTTCAAGGGGCTCTATGGCTTAACGTTTACCTGATTTGACTATGAGGAGCTTTAATAAAGTTCACAGGCCATCATACAGAGAGCACAAATTAGTATCACCATTCTGCAAAAATAATTTAACATTTAGTACTCTGGGACAATAGTTTATCTTCGAATACAGTGTATATCTACTTAGAATACGTGGAGTATGTGACTTGTTGAAAAATCTCAGTCTTGGCATGTTTTTACAATCTAGTACAAAAATTAAGAACTGTTTCATAGATCAGACACATGCTATCGTTAGTCTCTGAGGGTAACCAAATTAGTGAGTATTATCAAAACACTCTTTTTCTGACTCAGAAAGAGAAATGCATTATATTTTTATTTTCAGTCATTGCTTTGCTGTCATTTATCCTTCATAAAATTGTTGGCTTTTTGAAAATTTGCAAATTGTTTTGTTATTGCTGTGTAAAATATAATCAAGTTTGAAACGCTTATTTCATTCTTTGTGTTTGTTACGTATTTGATCTATGTAACATATATCTGTGGATATAGACTAATCAACTTTAACTGCATTGAGTTTTGACCCTCATTGTGTTTACTGCATCCCATCCGTACTACCGTTACTTGAGACATGGATGTCTCCAGGCAGGGCATTTTTATAGATTTTGGAATCCTCCCCTCAAACACAGCATCCTGACTTTGTAGATATTTAATCATGATAAAAACTTTTGTACCTCTCAACTATGTTTAACGGTGGCTCTCCCTCTTTCTTCTTTAGGTCTCTCTCTATAGCCTCTATAGAGAGGCTCCTGAATTCTCATTTCCTTCTGCTTACCCACTCCTCTCTCCTCCCCTTCCCTTCCCTTCCTTTTTATCTTCTATGAGTATGACATTTCGCTATGTGCTGGGGAGCAGAGCTTCTCAGTAGCTCGATGGTTACCCTGTGCAAGGCTTATAGATAAGTCAGAAGTTACTGACCTCAGGCCTTGGGGTGGACGGGTGGGGCTTAGAGCTTCCGAAGACTCTTTGCCAGTCACTTCCAGATTTTTAAAGTAGGCTTGTCGCTGGCTTCTGTGAGGAAGATGGGGATGAGATGGAGTTAAATTCTGCTGTCTTGTCTGCAGGGAGCACACTGATGATAACGAGCATTCCCTGCTCACCTCCAGGGTGCTGAGGATGAGCACGAAGGCGTTCCACCACGTGCCTGTCCACCGCAGCGACGGGCGGCACAGCACACACTATCCATTACAGAAGGGGCCGGGGAGTTTGGGAAGGGATTCCTCTTCCCAGGGCCCACAGAGCTTGCTACTCAGGCCAAGGTGCTGCTTAGTGGGGGCCAGGGAACAGGGAAGCTGAGTGGGGCTCCTGACAGATGACTCTTGAGGTGGTCACTGCCGATTCTTGTCCTCACCTATACCGATGAGCTGTCCCTCAGCAGGGACGAGGCCTCACACTGGCTTCCCGTTGGCGGTGGAGTGGCTACTCCTACAACGCATGTGTGTTCTCTAAATCAAGGATCACCATTTAGAAATACTTCACAGGAAAAACTTTGATGATATCCAAATCCATGCCCATTGTTACAAGAAAGTGGAACACAAAGTCATTAAAGACTGACATTTTTAAGTAATTTCAACTTGGGAAATGTCTTAAATGATTATTAAATAAACAGCTCGTATTTTTATCACCAACCTCTGAAAAAAGTTTATAATAGATGAGAACCAACAAAAGTGTGACGAGATCACAACTAAAAAGTTGGGAAAAATTGATTTAGCCATTCAAAGCATAAACCCTAATTAAAAAAAAAAAAATTTACAAGAACCTCAAGTTTCTCCTTTAAAACTTGAAGAAATTATTTTGTAGTTTGATACTAATTCATTGTTTACTATTTTCCTTATGACTCTCTAGCTAATTATTCTTATCATAATTATTTAATTATTTAATAGTTGGTTGGTCTTTTCTCCAAACCCAGTATGGCAGGTGGCCCTGCTTCAGTGACTTTAGGTCAGTCACAGATGCACCACTAGGTTTAAGAGAACTTCACCACCCGTAAGTTGGGTGAACATGAACCGAAATGTCTGCAGGAAAGTATGACACTAGAAGCATCTAGGGCTATAGAGATGCAGACACCTGGGCAACTGCATTTAGCTGGGGAATCAGGAAAAGCATGAGAAGGAGGGGAAAGAAATTAAGGGAAAAGACAAATAGAAAAGAGGGGGAAAAAGCCTGCTTTAAATAGAAAGAATTACGCAAAAACATAGGAACAGACATTAACTTTGTCCATTTTGATTGATTTCTGTGCCCTCGTCTTCCATTTTCCCTCGCCCCCCAAATCTGATTTCTGTCCCTCGCTGATGTACTGAAAGTGCTTTTGGAAATTTTTCAGTGGCTTTTCATTTCTAATGAACAATCTTCAGACTACATTCTGTTTGATCTCTGGGGCAGGCGACACAGTGACTATTCTGTCTTTTCACTTGAAATTCATGACAGCATTTTCTCCTGGCTGTCCTCTTAGTCTGACCTGTCTCCATCCTTCGTGGGCTTATTTTCGCTGCCCGCTCTGTTTCTCCAGGCTGAGTCCAAGGAGGTACTCCTTTCTTCCCTCCGTACTTCTCCCTTTGAGCTTCCTGGTCCCTTCCATGGTGTGAAAGATGACAGGCTGCCTTCTACTGAGTCACATGTCCGATCCAGATCTCTCAGCCGAACCTTGGATCCCTATATTCTATCGCTGAGTAGACATCTCCATTATGCGTACTCAAGCCAATCAAGTCACAGATTCATAATTCCTATATTGCAACACGTAATCATCAGCCCAAGCTAGAAATTCTGCAGACATCTTTCCTTCTCTTGATCTCTAAATACTATTCCCTTGGTGCAGCCGGTCATGCATTCTCACCAGTGTGGTCTCTGAGGTCTGTCCGCTTCTCTGTGCCACTTTTTTTTTTTAATCTAAAAATGAGAAAAATACAGTTTATGAAAATTTAATATATGAACTTATATTAGAGGGGGGGAACCCAGACCTTATGTTAGCTGGCCATAAGGCTATCTATAGTATCTGAGTTTTTCATAGAAAATAGTTGGATTTACATAATCTCAAAGGGTTAATATTGATGCCTTAAATCATTGCTTTGCTCTCAGTATTTCTGAGCAGCTTACATGCTCTAAGATGCCTTCGATGTAGTCAATTTTATAAAAATAAGTTCTTTAAATCCAAAAATATTTGCAATTTTTGTAATGGAAAGTGGGCAGCCTATTAAAATCTTTTGTATGACACAGAGGTTTGCTATTTAACTAAGACAAATTACTTAAAGAGTTGGAAAACTTTTTAAAAATGCAGTGTCCCTGGGGCGTCTGGGTGGCTCAGTGGGTTAAGTGACCAACTCTTGGTTTCAGTTTAGGTCATGATCTCAGAGTCATGAGATGGAGCCCCACAATAGGCTTTCCGCTGGGCGTGGAGCCTGCTTAATTCTCTCTCTCCTCTGCCCCTCCCCCTGCTCATGAGTGCTCGCGCGCTCTCTCTCTCTCTCTCTCTAAAACAAATAAATGAATCTTAAAAAAAAAAAATGCAGTGTTCCAGATTGTTGACCCTTTGGGTAAATTATTGTCAGCAGGTAAATGTTAGTTAAATTATGCAGCATATTTTTAAAATACATTTTTGTAGCAGGTCATTAGACACAACTAATTTGCCCCATTAAAGTATAGATGACATTTTAGCACTTGAAAAATAACTTATTTAAACAGTTTGAAACACTTACGTTACAGAAATAGTGTTTTGAAAATGTACTTGAGAGTGTTTTCATCCTCATGTGGGAATTTGGCTGGAAAAAAAAATGTGCATAGGTCTCCTCTACACCAAGTCCACAGTCTTGAAAAACTCAAGAATATCCTAGTCAAATAAGCAGTCCCCATATATTTTAAAGCTATTACTAAAGTAAGACTTTCTGATCAGGGTAAAATTGAATAAAAAGTTTCAACACATAAGTGTTGAATAATTAATGGTTTGGACTGAAACATAAATGTAACTGGGTGAAAACACCCAGTGAGCCTCTTTCATTGGATCTGTGTCTATTTTTGGTGTATTTTCAACCTCTATAGGCACTAAAAGCAGTACCAAAACAAACCAACATGACAACTACATCTTTGAACACCTATCTCATAAAGTATTAACGCAAAATTTCAAAGCTAATAAAGCACCTTTGATTACTTGCCCTCCCAAGAATTTCAATAAATAAACATATTCAGCAATGTAAAGTACATACTGTTACTAGATTTTAGTAACATTATAAAAATAGTATTTTAGGGAAAATCAGTTTTTATCAAAATAAAATATAGTTGAGATACTGTTTCTTACCTTTTAAATTTCCATACTCCTATCTTATCAAAATAAAATATAGTTGAGATATTCTTTATTTCCTACTTTTTAATTTCCATATTTATATGGTACAGTATCCAAATATATTAATATGTTGGGATTATAATAAATACAGATAATTTCTGAATTACACTAAATATATATTGGAGCCTATACTCATTTTTATTGTACAAATAGAAGGGTGCAGAGAATTTGGATGTCACTGTCATCTCTGTGAAATGTTAAAAGCCCTTCATAAGATCGGATACCTTGTGGCTTCTTCCCCTGTTTTCCAGCTCACCAAGTCCTAACTTGCTCTGTATATATAGAATAAACAACCTAAGAACAGACATGAAGTCTACCATTCGGTTGTATGTCCTGCCTGATCCTCAGATTTCTTCATCCACTTGATTTCGCTCTTTCTCCGCCTTCCCAGGGATGTCACTTACTTGATACAGATTCTGCTCCAGCCGAGATATTCTGCCTGCATTTATGCTTGCTCCAGAAGTATTTGCGTTGGTTTGATTTTGTGCATTTAATTTCCTCCAATTACAGGCAAGCTTCACTCTTCTCCACCAATCCATGAACCTCTACATTGGGTGTGAAAGTCATCTCCTATATTACACACATTGTCTTTATTTTCTTAGGGTATATTTTATCCTCACTTACTTGTGACTTTCCAAAAAGATCTCTCAAGTAGAATTTACATTTATACCGAACAATCAAATATTTTACTTTTTGCGCAGTACGTATCCACCCCCCCCCATTAAATCCCTATGAGGAACCTAATGATCAATTTATTTTTTTTGCTGTCCCCTATTATTTCACAGACAATAAGGGAGACTTAGATATTATCAATCTCTCTAATAACATTACATAGAAGTGTAACATATCTGATGTGCTATTAATGTGCAACAGATTAAAATGTACTAGTTTCTAAAAAATCTATATTCATTAGGTATCATAAAGACTTTAAAGGCCACATAAACTAGCATCACCATCACAATAACAAACTTTGAATGTTCTTTTTTTTTTCTTTTTAAAGATTATTTATTTATTTATTTGACATAGTGAGAGAGAGAGCTTACAAGTAGGCAGAGAAGCAGGCAGAGAGAGAGGGGGAAGCAGGCAGAGAGAGAGGGGGAAGCAGGCTCCCTGCTGAGCAGAGAGCCCTATGCGGGGCTCAATCCCAGGACCCTGAGATCATGACCTGAGCCGAAGGCAGAGGCTTTAACCCACTGAGCCACCCAGGCACCCCTGAATGTTGTTCTTTAGGAAACATTCAGCTAAAGCAAAGCTTTTTTCCCCCCCTATTTTGAACGTGGTGTTTTATGTGTATAAAAGCAACACAGATGAATTTTAGAAAAGTTTGAAAGTACTTAAAAATATGCAGAAGAGGATACAAATTACCCATGATCCCACGTTTCCCAAATAACCACTAATAACATCTTATTTAATATACATCTGATTTTATATGCAAAATTAATCACATGATATAACTATATATACTTTCTTACTTTCAACAGCATATTTTTTGTATTCTTCCAGAATAAAATAAAGGTACAGAAATAATCAGGTTTCAACAGTATATCTGGAAATGATAGTAACTGAACATTTCCATAAATAATTTATCTATAATCCCTTCAATGGTCTAAGAGGTGTGCTTGGCAAACACACATTTTACAGGAACAGGCAGAAAAGCAGGCAGGTTTGTGAACAGGATCATCTTGAAAGTGAAGTCATTATGCTCCATGTTATTTTTGTTAAAAATGCTATGCAAAATATATTCAGTCACAGCCAAGGATATTTTCAAGGGAAGGCAGTTGGATGTGGTGTGACTAAGTACACACAACTCAATTTTCTTAGATGCTAAAAAAGGAAAAAAAGAAAGAAAGAAAACAGGAGAGAGAATGTTCAGTTTATGACTTTAACTCAACCAGGATGCATATGATTAATAATGAGGAAGAGGGGAACTCTAGTACAAATCACATGAGTTATTTGAAGTACCAGATGGCTATATAACTAGAGTGTCTACCTTTATTTTCCTTTCTTTAGACTTTCTTTCTCCTAACCAAGCAAATATTTCTTTTTTTTTTTAATGAAGGTAATAAATGTAACTGATCTGACTTTGCTACTACAGCATTTGTGTTAAGTGACTCACTCAGTACTAATGTTTCTACAAAAACGCAAATGTACATACGTTTTCTTTCATTAATTTTTCTTTCATTCTGCTTCCACTTAAGTCAGAGCCAAGGGAAAGATAATTGGTGCAAACCAAATGCTTGACTTTTCTCTTAAATATAGGTGAGAAATGGAAAAGTCAAGCGAGCACAGCCCTTAGGGAGAAAGATGTTGCTTGGAATCCTGCCAAGGCTCTGTGGTGACTAGCTAGGTGAGATTGGGCTGGTTACCTAACTACTCGAAGCATTAATTTTCTCATCTCCAAAACAAAGCTGGGACTACCTAAACTGAAAGATCATTTTAAGAACTAAAAATTACACTTCTGTCAGTAGTTGCTCAGCAAAGGACAGTTGCAGCTATCACTATTACATTGTCCAAAGTAAAATTTAATTAAAAGATACTGAATGTGTATTTTGTGATTGTATCCAGTGTAGATGTTTAAATTGGAAAACTTAATCTAACATTCACTTTTGAAAATGTGAATCACTGGGTACCTGGGTGGCTCAGTCAGTTAAGTATCCGACTCTTGGTTTCAGCTCAGGTCATGATCTCAGGGTGGTGAGACGGAGCCCTGCATTGGGCTCCTTGCTCAGCATGGAGTCAGCTTGAGATTTTCTTGCTCCCTGTCCCTTTGCCCCTCCCCCTGCTCATGCATGCTCTCTCTAAATAAATAAATAAATAAAATCTTTTTAAAAAATAAAAACTTGAATAATTTTGGAAAAGTTTGGTTATCCTAGTAACTTTTATCAGTTCTCCAACTCTTTGTAGATGAATCAAGCCAATCAAAATGGCCCATGGCTTCAGCATTAGAAGAAATACTGCAGTATCTGTTAATAAACAAGGGGAGAAATGTGTAGCTCAAAGCCCCATTTTGAGTCCCTTGCCAATTTATCTTTCTAGTATTTATTTAATATTTACAAATTCTAGGCTCTAAGAGTCTGACTTTATTCAAGTTTTTGGGCCTCCCTGGTTACTAATCCCTTTCATGAGTCCTATCTCTGGGCTACTCATTGCTCCTAAGGCTCATTCACCTCTTCCCTCTGTCTGGAATTCTCCTCCGTTTTTTAACTAATGAAAACCTGTCAGTGGTTTGTAGTCAAGCTCAAATGTTTACTTTCTCATGATGCTTTTACTTGGTCATTCCTATCCTGGAATGGGTAGTAAAGTGAAAGGGTAGAACTAGGGTAGATAGAGGTAGATTGATGTTTAATATAACAGTATTCATGCCTTAAAGGAGTTCACATCAAGTTTCTATGACTAATGTAAGGTTTATAACATACTTATTTGTACTCACTTATGTATGTGTCTGTTTTGGGAATCCTGTCATTGTGAGGAACAAATGCCTTAATAGATAAAAAAAACTCTTCAGTTCCGTCCTGATACCATGATTCGTGGTAAATGTTCTAGAAATACTTGATGAATGAATGAGTGAATGAGGGAAAGACTGTTAGGTCCTACTTGGTGACCTCTTTCAATTACAGTGACTCCAGAGAGGAATGAGGAAGATAAAACAAGGAAAGTAATCTTTTTGGTGTAATGAGGATTCTGTGGTTCTGGAAGAGAGATAATTTATCAGCATTAAAGTCACTCATAATGTCAATCAACTTCATGGAGAGACCATGTGAGGTGGATAGATGACAAAAGATTAATTGAGCAACTGCTATAGGGCAAGATTAGTGTGCTGATTTCAAGCCAGGGTGACAGATAGATAAAAAGGTAAAGCAGTGCATTCCATGAGGCACTAGGGTATTATTCCTGTTGCTGGAAAGTGACCGTAGCAAAATACATGAAAATAAAAAACTGTTGATTAGGGAAAAATAGATAAACCTTCAAAAAAAATAACAAAACAAAACTAGGTCTTGCTAAGAAATGATTTAGCTAATAAATACATAAATAAATTTATTAAGTTGTTGGCATTAGTCTGGATAATGCAGTATCTTCTTGTAAGAATGCCATAGACAGTGTCATCTATTTATACTAATGTTTATGGGATTCAATGTTTTCCAGGCATGCAGATAACTAGCAAAAATAGGCATGGGTTTTCAGTAATCACCAGTATAAAAAATCAATAGTTTTTGGAAAACTTACGTTCAGGTTGATATCATAAGTAAATTTTTCTTGATCCTGGAAGCCAGGTTTCTCATGATTGGAGAGAAATTATGAGCTGGTTCCATATTATATAAAGCAAACCAGTAAGCCTTCTACCTATATTCTTAAAATCATTGTTATGATGTCACGGATTCAACAGTGATGTGTTGTAATATATCGCAGGTGTTGTTCCTTTTGATATCCACGCTCAAAATGATAGAAAGTAGGTTAGAATGAACTCTATAGTGCTGGATTTGAGTTGGAGTGATCAGTGTGAACTCAAAATTAGCTTAATACACATATAGATGGATAGATAAAGAAGCAATGACAGAAATAGGTCAATACACAGGTTAGTATACTGGCTGCGTCCTATGTGAGAACCTGTGAGCAATGACATCCCAGGAACAGTGAGCAAACCCATCGTCAAGATTTTGATTTTTAAAGATTTTATTCTATTTATTTAAGAAAGAGAGAGCACAAGCGGGGGGAGGGGTAGAGGGAAAAGGAGAAGCAGACTCCCTGCTGATTGTCATAACCTGAGTCGAATGCAGATGCTTCACCGACTGAGCCACCCAGGCTCCCCAAGATTTTTATTTTTAAACATCATTCTGCAATGAAAGGAAATGGGACTTCTTGAAGAAATGTATCATTCTGTGGCTGAGACAGGAAATACACAAGATGATCTTGGGTCATACTGACTTCCACAGGATAGAATATGGAATGGAAACATATTAACTGTACAGTGGAGAAACCTTGAAAACACACTTTAACCAACTGATGAAAGGTACACAAGCAATATCAATGGGAATAGCATGGATCCCTTGAATATGAGGTGATAAGGACACTTAACCTCTATGGTATTCTTACCAGTAATCCATAACCCCAGTCTAATCATATGAAAAGCATCAGACAAGTCCAAATTGAGGGAATTTCTACAAAAGACCTGAAAGTACTCATCAAACTCTCAAGGTCATAAAAAACAAAGAAGAGGATTCTCATAGAATAGAAGAGACCAAGGAGATATGGCAACTAAATCCAATAAATTATCCAGAACTAGATCCTAAAACAGGAAAATACATTAATGGAAAAACTGGTAAAATCCAAAGTCTGGGGTTTAGTTAATAGTAATATGCTACCGCTGCTTTCTAAATTTTGATGAATGGACCACAGTGATGCAAGATGGTACCATTAAGGGGAACTAAGGTGAAGGATATAGGGAAACTGTAGTACATTAGAAACTTTTATGCAAATCACAAACTGTTCCAAAAAGGAATTTACTTGGAAAAAAATCTGAGTCGATTTCCTAATATATAAAGAGACCAATGAGGCTTCTATCTGTAGTTTTTAAATTATGATATCATGGATTTAACAGTGATGTGTTATAATATATTTCAGGCATTATTCTTTTCAATACCTAAGTTTTCCCATTTTCAGTTGGTTCTTGAAAACTTTCAACTTGATCTCAGTAATTATAATAGCTTCCTTGCTTTCTGCTATGACACCGTGTTCCAGGGGCATCTTATATAATTCCTTCCCTAGGCTTGGAATAAGTCATTTTTTCAAGGAGCATGGATGTCTTTTAGTAGAAAACGGTCTTAGGTACTACAAATGGTGTGCGCGGGGGTGGGGGTGCTGACTTTTAATAGATTAGTTGTTATGTCTAAGCCATTAGCATGTAAAACTTAAAAGAATTATATATTTTATGGAAAATATAAAATTAATCACAATACAACTTCCAATTCAAATTGAGAACCACCAGGGTTTTTACTTATCCTCTGATTTTAAACATGTATCACTTTTCCTCAGTGCTTTCCCAACACCACCAGCATAACCATTCATTTGCTTCATGTAACAGTATATACACAACATTCTCAGAATAGCAACATCAATACTAGCATCAACAATGTGATTAGTGAAGGCAGTGCAGGCAATTTTTTGCAATTATTTTTGTCTTTAGGAGATATCCCACTGGAGAGGATAAGCCAGAATTATCTGTTTTAAAATAAATTGAAATAATGCAACTCTGAGGAGATTTATTTGCTTCTTTCTTTCCATCCTGATTTTCTGTCCCTAGAGGAAATAGTCCTCCTTCTAGATAAATGCTAGTGTGCTGCACACTTGTCTCTACTTGGCTTGTTCTCATGTAGTTTATCCATGGTGATCACTCCACACTGGTACATAAAGGTACTCCTCTCTACTTGAATAACTGCACAGCACCTCATTGTATAGATAGCCCCGTAGCTTAGTAAGATAGCTTCCCCTTGATGGACATTTCTGCTGTTTTGTGACTTGTGGTGATAAATAGTACTGTAATAAAAAGCTTTGTGTATGCACCTTTGGTAATTCTTGTCATGGACATTTTGCAGCTAGGAAACTAAAAGTATAATTTCAGGGTCAAATGGTAAATTTCACTGTTGCTACTTTGTTCACATGGTCATTTTTCACCTAGACTGTTTCTCTGGGTCCCAGAGTTCTGACTCCGGCCTCCACATTCATGCCAGGATTTTCAATCCAAAATGCAAATCAGGTCATTTCACCCCTTTGCTTATGGACTGCCATGAATTCTGTGTCTTGAGACATGGAGATGAAGCTGTTGAGTGAGTCCGTTTGCAGCCATCCCTTCGTTGCTTTGCTTTCTCGCGTCACGTCCAGCACATCCCCCAACGCAACCCGTCCAGTCACAGTGAACTTTTAGAAGTTACCAGAAAGACACATGTCCTCTCATCTGTTGCACATAATTTTTTCTCCACCTGATAATCTCTCCACATCCATGATCATTCGGTTTAACTTCTCTGTGAGTTCTTCCTAAATTTCCCTCAAATCAGAATTAGACTTCCCATTTTTCCCACATCGTATTTAGTGGCTCCCTCTGTTGGAACCTTGATCACATTTTTTGGCAACTCTTAATGAACCAGAGTTTCCTATGATGAGCCAGAACTGTGCTGAAAGTTTACATAGACTATCAGAACAGCAAGGTTAAGTACGTGTCCAGGGTAAGGCTGCCTGGAAGCGAAGGGCCTGTCATCTAAAAGTCTGAGGCCTTTTAAGAGTACACCGCACTGCTTTTCTAAATATTGTGGATTCTTCCAGTTTACTTTTCTGCTTCCAGACCTCTCATTGCACTTTAAGCTCACCAACTCAATAGATATGAAGATAGCATAGTCTCTGAAATCAGCCAGACCTGAGTTTTAGCCCTAGCTCTTGGCTTTAACATTTACTAGGAATATAACCTTGAGTAAGAATTTAACCTTTAGATGAGTTTCTTAATATAATTCAAATTTTCTGTAGATCAAGTGAGGTCTACATAGGGCTTTTGCACCATTCCTGGCCCCTCAGTCAGGGTACATAAACCTGAGGAATCTTCCAGTTCAGGCAGGGATTTTGCTTTACTCACTTTTATTTCTCCTGCACTTAGACAGTAAACACATGGTAGGTGCTCATTATATAATTATATAATTATATTATATAATTATATAATTATATAATTATATATTTATGCTATATAATTATATAATTATTTGACTGTGAATAATCTATTGAAAAGCTCATCCGAGCAAACTTGCTCCTCCCAATTTCCTTTTCCCAACTGACGGCATTACTAACCTTCTGAGGACTGCGACTTCTTTTTAGAGCAGTCAGGTGTCGAACTTGGGGATACCCTTGACCTGAAGTATGAGCCACTCTCCATGCCCCCCAGGCAGCTAGAGAGCGTGCCCTGTCAGCTTGGCCCAGCACTGCTCTCTGCCTTGCTCCTCCTCCTCTCTCTTCTCTGTGGTCCCACTGTGGTCCAGCCCCATCTCACCTGACTTTTTGAAAGACCAGTCTTTAAACTAGGCTCAGCCCCTGCTTTTCCTGGTCCACAGTGACGAACTACCCCCTGACTCCCACTCCCTAAAATGCACCCTTTCTAAAAGTCTCATATCTGATGATACTATTCCAGATTATACCGTCAGTGAGGAGTTACAAAAAAAAAAAAAAAAAGTCACCGTAATTGTGTGTGTGTGTGTGTGTATTTACTTGATATCCCAAGCCCTTTATTTGATATGCACCAGCCTGACTTCTGTTCTTATCCACCTCTCGGCTTCCAAGTTTATACCCCCAAACAGCTCAGCAATGTGTGCTTTATACCCGCAGACTCTTGGACACCATTTTTCTACCTACTAAACTATATCTGTATTTATCTCTTCTCATTGAAAAAGCTCTACAAAGCCCCCTTTGTTCCTGGATTCATTGACTCTCTGTGGCCATATTATGACAAACCGTGTGAGGGTTTTGAGTACAAGGTTGTGGCTCATTCATCTGGGGATTCCCCACAGCACCAGGGCCTTTCTCAAAGCAGAACTAAGTTGACTTCAGAGGGTTAGAGATTTGGGAAGTGATGAGGAATCTTAGAAATCTTCTGGTATGATACCTTTACTTAATGTATTAGTAAATTGCAGCTCAGAAAACTGTGAAAATATTTACTTTAAAATAGCCCAAAAGCAATAAAATCGAGTGTGTGTGTGTGTATCTTTGGTTTTCTCAGCTAGTAATAACCTTTTGAATTTTTCATTCTGATGTAGCAGGATCTTTTACCTCCGCCTTTACAAATGCTCCAAAGAGAGGCTCCGGTAATTGTTCCTTATAATAAGAGCTATATCACGAGTCATAATTACAAAATGGTTCAGAGGACCAGACACTCAGGATTAAAAGTGAAAGTGCCAGCCCTACCATTATTAGACACATTTTTATTTTTATTTAAAAAAAAATTTTTTTAGAAGGAGCAAGCGTTGGGGGGGGGGGGCAGCAGAGGGAGACAGAGAGAGAGTGTCAAGCAGGCTCCATGCTAAAGACCTGAGATCATGACCTGAGCTGACATCGAGTTGGATGCACAACCGACTGAGCCACCCACGCGCCCCAGCCACACTTTTATTCATGACCGTTTTGTCTTCAGCATTGTCGATTATCATTTCTGTTATTTAGGAGTACACACAATCTGCTACAGCCCCACTTGCTTTCCTTGCTAACCCAACTCCAAACGCTTTCCCTCTTCGTGCATCTTAAAGATAGGTATGATAGGAGGAGATATCTAGAGGCGTTTATGTAGAGGGATAGAGTTATAGAGAGAAAGATCATTCAGATTTATAAAATAAAATGGGGGTTTTTATTAACTGGAAAAAATAGAAATTAAAAAAAAAAATACCCAGATTCCTGTCTCAGAAAAATACACTTATGTTATCTGTGGTCGTGTTAGCCAAGGTGTCATCATGGTGGTGAAGTGAACCAGAAAACTCCTCCTGCATCTAAACTGAGTCTTTAGTTTTGAGAATAAAAGTTGCTAATTCTCTCTGTGCATCAAGCAGAACTTCCCTCGTTGCCCAATTAGGTGATGAGTTTCATGATTTGGTGGGTTTTGAAATTTTAATTTAACTTCAATTCAACTTGAATTTTATGTGGCCTATTTATTGTCTTGTAAGAGAAACAATGATATCATTTACAGCCTTGGTTTTTACACTGACAGAAAAGACAAAAAGAAAAACATTTCAACTCCCACTTGACTCACAAGACCAAAGTCTTCTACACCAAAATGAGAAATGTATGATTTGTGTAATCCAATTACTCACAATTAGGTTGTTTTTTGTCATAACGCCCTGTGGTGCAATGTAACAGAAAAGTGGGTAAATACCAACAACCACAAAAAGATGCAACATTAAAAGCAAAACTCAGAACTTAAATAGAAAACACTCTGAAAAAAAGCACTCTGAAGTTTTAGCAGGGATGATGAAATGTCCTTTACAAATTACAAATACAGGTAATTGGTGATATGTTGTATAAGGAGGCTTGAAGGGGTAAAGGTAATGCATATTTCAAAAACACCTCTAACCGGGTGGGGCCCTTGTAAGATTTCTACTTAATCTAAGCCATTCCACTCTTTTCTCAAATGTTACACTGGGTAAACATGGGCACTTGCTATATTCTTTTGAAAACATAATGGGAAACTCGACTTCAGTTTCCTCAACCTTTAAGAGAATCTTTCCCTGTAACGATTGTTCAGAAGCTTAGTATGAACTCATCTGACCCTACTTTCCAGGCTCTCAAATGATAGGATCCAACCAATAGCACCCAAAGAACTCTAAAGATTTAAAATGCTTTCTCTCACAGTTTAACGAATTAGTGGGTTGCAGCTACTGTGGACAGCGGGAGACCTCAGGCCACAGAGAGGAAATCAGAAACCTGTCCTTCCCTGCTGCCACAGTCACTCTCTGGGGGTGTGCACAGACTCCATCCAACACAGCCTGGTGAACTGACCTCTCCACGGTGCCCCTGGGGAGGAAGGGACACCAGAGCCCTGAAACTTTCTAGGATAATTGGTGTTCTTCTACCCAGTCCGCACAACCATGGCCACCATCAAGGCAGCGCTTAAGTCTTCTGGGGGGGGGGGGTGACATGGAGCTGGGTGAATATTCCAGAGCCCCAGCTAAGAAAAGATGTGCCTGAAAAATAGCCCCCTTTTTCTCTCAGACTCTTGTGCCCACTGCCCCAAGCACTGCCTGTCCTCCTACCTCAGGCCCTGAACTGTCGGGTCATTCTCCAGAAGTGGGCCACAGCACAGAGGAAAAGTGTCTTCCAGAATGGGCTGCTGGAAAGAAGGGAGGCTTCAATCACTCTCCCCGCTTTGCACTCCACGCAGTTCTTACTCCTAGTCCTGCCTCATGCTTTTCAAACAACGTACTGGAGCCCCCCACCCCCACCCCCGTTCTCATTTCTCAGACTCTTCCCCATCCCGCTCAGTACCCTCAACTTTGCTATTTATATGAACTTTTCGGTCCTCCCTCTCTTTCTGAGTATGTTACCTCTGTCCTGGGTCTCTACCCCAACCTTCCCTCCTCCAATTCTTTCCTCCTTGGTCCCAGCCTCTTAAACCTGCTGGGGCTGCCCTTTGCCTTCTTGTCTCCTCCACTCCCTCCCTGGGCCCCTTCACCTCATCCATTCCTGTCTCAGGCTCTCCAGATTCCCGGGCTCTTTGCTGGTGAGAAATCTTTGCTGCAGCGAGGACCGGAGTCCCCCGCGCGCAGCCCAGTGGCAGAAGAGGGCGAGGCTGGGAGAAGGGCGAGGGCTGTCGGGGAGGGAGGCAGCCGGTCCTCCCCGCGAGCCTGCAAGAATGCGGCAGGGGGCCGGGGGCCTGGGGAGCCACTAACTCCCCGAGCCCCTGATCCGGGCTTGCACACCCCGCCTGCGGGGCCAATTTCCTGCCCAGTGCGGCAGAGAAGCCAAGACGCCGAGAGAAGCGGAGAGAGGGGTGCGGAGGGTGCCCATCCCCGGAGTAGGTCCCTCCGCAAGCCGGGGGAGAAGAGAGGAGGGAGTGAGCGAGTGGTGAACAGCGAAAGCCCGGCTCCAGCCCCGCGGCGGAGCGTGGGGGAGCGCGGGGCGCTCGGGGAGCGCCGGCGGGGTGCAGCGGGCTGAGCGGGGGGCGCGGGGCGCGCGGAGGCAGCGCGGCGCTCGGGGAGGGGCGTGCGGGCCGGGCGCGCGTGCGGCGGCCACGGCGCAGTGTCGGTGTGTGTGTGCGCGAAGGCAAGCGGCGGGCCGGGCGCGAGAGAGGCGAGGACAGGGCGCATGTCTCGTCCCCGCGAGCAGCCACTAGACGCGCCACCACCATCTTCTGCATGTGCAACATTTGCAGCCGGACAGAAACCGCTCTCAGGGCTATGGAGACTGCGGGAAAAAGCTGGCAGCTCGCGATGGATTGCTGAAGGGGAGCAGTCATAATTACCAACCACCCACACCTCTCTCCTGTCCTTTTTTCTTTTCTTTTTCTTTTTTTTTTTGTTTGTTTGTTTTTAATTTTAGCGCCATCGTCGTCAATGCCTCTCTGAACAGCCTTTAGGAAGAGTGTGAGAAAGAGCGCGCGCCAGGGAGAGGAGAAAAGAAGATGAGGATTATTTGCAGACAGATTGTCTTGTTGTTTTCTGGATTTTGGGGACTCGCCATGGGAGCCTTTCCGAGCAGTGTGCAGATAGGTAAGCTCTGCCTGGTGCGGTGTGCATGTGGGTGTCTGGGGCAGGTATCCGAAAGTGAGTTAAATGAGTTGCCGGTGAGCAATTCGGGGAGACCTTCGGCGGCTCCCTTCCCCTCTGCCTCTCCTTTCCCCTCGCCCCTGTGTACAAGACTGCCTCTTTGGGCGCTGGTTCAGTTGGAATATGCACACCCTGCCCACCCGTTCCTCCTCGCCCGTGCTCCCACTGCCACCTTCGGTTCAAGTTGCTTAAGTAGGTTTGGAATAAGTTGGGGGAAAAAAACCAAACAATCTCCGTGGGGTTTGATTACATTGAATGTGCTATTTCTTTTCATTCCTCTCCCTAGAGCATGAAGGGATGTCGAGTTTGTTGGGTTTTTAAAATTATTATTCTGTATTTTAAACACACTTCTTCCCATGCTGGACTTCTCAGCTTTCTGGCCATTACAGAAAGGCACTGTTCCGGCAAAAAGCGTTTCCACCTGCACCCCCCTGTCTTTGCTTGCTGCCGGTTAACCGATTCCAAAGTTAGATCGCTTTCCCGGAAACCTTCTCTCCTTTTATTTTGTTTTCCTCTCTTGCTGGTATTCCTCCCGCTGGACTCTGCTGCCAGCGACCCTACCCACCCGTGGCTTTCCTTGCTGTTCTCCTCTCCTGTCTTTTTATGGGACGCAGCTATTGAATTTCTTCCAGCTAAGCCCAGCCTCAACACTGCATCATTCCTCGTGGACTGTGCACAAAACAGGGCTAATTAGGCTGAGTCCACAGCCGCAGGAAAACAAAGTTCATGTCTCCTCTCCCATTCCCCTCTGCCCTCAACCTGTCACCATGTCCCTTGATTTCTGCATTTTAATGCAAACCCTCTCTTCTGTTCATCTGCATGCCTCTTAGACAGAAATGCCCCGAGCTTGGCTGATGTAGCAGTGTGCTGGGAATCATGGGGAGGGCAAGAGAGAGGAAGGAAAACACGCTCAATGGTCTCAGAGGTCATTGTGATCATGACAAATTGGGACGGGAAAGCGCTGAGCTGTTCTAAAGACTAAAATACTAAGCATGCACCTTAGGGACAAAGGGCAGTCCCAAGATGTGGCAGGGAGAGCTTCCTAATCCCGCGTGTTGCTGAATGCCAGTGGATTTGGCAGTGCTTGGGGGGTGGGTATTGCATTTCCAAGAGGAAACACCGAATGTGCTTTTCCTGCTGTTTTTCATAGGTGGTCTCTTCATCCGAAACACAGATCAGGAATACACGGCTTTTCGATTAGCAATTTTTCTTCATAACACCAGCCCCAATGCGTCGGAAGCTCCTTTTAATTTGGTACCTCATGTGGACAACATTGAGACAGCCAACAGTTTTGCTGTGACAAATGCTTGTAAGTAAAACATAAGTTGTGGCTATATTAGAAGAGAATTAAAATGAAGCAATAGAGTCACCCTCCACCCCTTTATTATATTATTTTTAAAATGGTTTTTGAAAGAAATGCAAGTTTCCCACAGTTGACTGATTCCAGAACAAGTCAGAGTTTTAAATATATATAAATTTAGTCTCGGGGATATTCAGCTGGTCTTTCTCTCTTCTCTTCCTCCTTCCTTATTTATTTATTTATTTTCATTTCTTGTCCGGATAATTCAAGTTGATTTCCCCTGCCACATTTTGGTGATATTCCTGTTACCCGAATGTCAAGTTAGTGGAAATTGAACTCCATCTAGTTTTTTATTCTGTTCCTTTGTGTCTTCGTATCTGCTTCTCCCTTGAGGAAGCCTGTGCCTTGCTTTTAAGAAAGAGACATGCTCTCCTGCCCTGGGGAAGGCGAAGGAAGCCTTGCTGAGAGCGAGGCAGAGGGGAGCGCTGGTGTGGAGGATATATATTCGGGTTGGTTGGTTGACGCTGCAGATGATCTGGTGATGTCACTGGAGGCTGCCCTGCTCTTATATTCTGGGTTGTAAATGTCTCTTACTATCACATAATGCATCTATCCTGTGGCTAGAGCTCCATGAATCCCTTACCTTGGTGCCCAATCATGTTAGTCCACAATCCACCTGAATTCACGGACCAACCCAGCTTGCTCTCTCATCCCGCATGGTGGGACTGACTGGGTGACCTCACCTCATGCTGTAACACAGAGACCGTGGCACCGTGCTCCGTCACCAAAATACGGTCTAACTTAGTGTAAAAAATATAATCGATGACATATTAACTTGAAACTCTCTAAAATGTAATCAGTCAGTAGAGCATTTACACAGTATTTTCACTCTTGAAATACATGTTTCAAATATCTCCTCAGCTTGACGTGCTAATTTACTACTGTTCAGAAATTTCTGTGTTAAGATAATGGCCCTAGATTATGTAAGACGTATAGGAATAGATTGTATATAAAATTTTGCTTTGCAGTGATAAAATGTTTGATTTGATTTGTATTTTTATGATATCAAGTAGAGTCCATTTTGATTTTAAAAGTCCTGTCAGTACAAGAAAGTATACTGAACAAGTAAGTGATATAGGAAACAAAGAGTTTTTAAATATTTGAAGGATATCTGCTTCATTGATTTAATTATTTTGATTCATATTTATTTGCCTTTAACTCATCTAACAGATACCATGATCGCTTTCCCTATATTTTTGGCATGTAACTATTACTTGATTTTAGAACTTGGTTTTCTAAGGAGGTCCAAGCATTTGACATTTTGTAAACTGCCACAATTGTATTACTTTGCAGGAATTCTGTAGTTGCTCTAAGCACTATTTAATTAGGAAAAATAATTTGTTGTATTTAGTGATAAAAATCTACATTATAGCAGAAGGGAGTTACCTTTAAGCAGAAACATACATGAACTAGAGCTCTTTGTGGATAGTTATTTTTGCAGATTTTATCAGCTATTAGTTTTGTGCTTCAAGTTTTGAAAGGGATGTCAACATTGCAAGTAGTTCTAGGTGTAAAGTATTCTGCTTAGTACCTGAATATATTTATTTTTTAAATAGTTTTTTGATCTCTCCTGAGAGTCTATCAAAAACATTACTAAGTTTAAAAATAACTCAGGATCCAAATATATGTGATGGTACTTTGTCAGCAGTAAACTACTATTTAAATATTAATCTTTATTACTCAGTTTTGAAAGGCTTTCTTAAAAATGGCAGATATATTAGTTTTATGTTATCTTGGTTTTACAGATTAAGTTCTTAAGTATTCTAAAGTTTATATTGTGGCTTCCAGCTATAGAAACTACAAAACGCCGATCTTTTCTTCCTCCATGTCATTTGTTAATCTCCTTCGGGATAATGCTAATGAGCATTATTTTATTTATTTATGTGATGAAAATATTATATAAAACGTTAGTGGTAAAGTACACATGAGAAATTGACAAGAAGCTTCACACAGAATGAAAAGGTAGATGATATAAAATAAAGATAATACGTTATTCTTTAACATGTTGGGATTGAGAAAGTTGAAACTAGGTAAACTTAGAGACTACTGATTTTGAATCCAAGCATAATACAGTGTACACGATATCATATTTTTCCATAATCACAAGTAATTGATTTTGTATACATTTAAAATATTAAAAAAAAATAATTCGTAAACAAGGAAAAAAACATTTTCTACTGACGAAAAGGACTTTTTTTTTTTTTCTTTTTGACAAATGAGTGTGCTGAATGTCCTCAAGGCAAATCTAAGCAGACCTTGGGGGAAAAAAAATCAAGTGTCAGAGAGCGTGGGTCAGGGGATTGGTGTTTGTTGAGTGGACTGACTGGGAGTGCATACATGTATGATTTTCCAGTCTGATTAAAGGTGAAGTGAAAGCACTAAGTATGAGGCAAACTCATCTATCGAGCTCTCTGCCTTTGGGTACAAAAGGATAAAAATAATATTCTGGAAAATTAACATGGAACTTATTTCTCAGAGTGATACAGACTGGATTTTTAAATTTTTCATGTTAGATTAAATATAAAGATACATGACTGGCTAGGTTTATTCGAATTGTGATTTACCTGCAGCGGGTTCTTGTCAAACTGCAGGATCCAGTCTGTCTGTGAATAAGGGCCATTAAAAGGCCGTGTATACTCACAAGAAGAAAAGCAGATTAAAGAAGAAAGAGTATTGGTCATCTGCTAGACAGACATAATTTCCTGCTGCTTCTTCTGCCTCAGAATTAATTTAGCACTCTAAGAATACTTTGGACAATCTGAACATTCTGTGTATACAGTTTGCATAGTATGTAAGTCTAGACATGATTAACTCGAACTTACCACTTTGGGTATAAATCCCAACTTCCTGAGGGAGGAAAAATAATTTTAGCTTACATTTTATTTTGTTTTTAACAATATTTGTGTAATATTAATACTGCTTTCTTTTTAAACTGTTCACATCATTGGAAAGTCACACTTGGCTCAATATAAAACTGAAATTATAAGAAATACAGATAATATAAAATTATGACCTATTACAATAACAATAACAAATAGGTGTAATAAGTAGCCCAAGTATTCAAATTTCAAAATGTAATTGAAAGTATACCTTCCTTTGTTGTGGTTCATCTAAAGTATGGGGTATAGCAAAATGGATATTTTATAAATAAATTCAATATGGCAGTACTCTAATAAAATGCCATGCAATTGACCCAAATTAGCTATCCTTACAAACAGACATGCTATTTAAGTTGGATATGCCCTTTGCAAAACACTTGAGACAATCCAAAAGCATGTTATTTTCCTGTATTTTCAGTAGTTAATGAATGGAGATACTTTGTTTTGAGGATGTTGTATGTTAAATCCAACCATAAGTAGTAACCAAAACACTAAGGTAGTCTATCACCAAATGTTTTCAAAGATAAAAATATTTGCGCCATTACAATTATTAGCTTAGTCCAGTTGCAGTAGAAATCCTTTCTTCGGTAAGACAGTGCCTTTGCAGTGTAATCCACAAATATTCAGTTTCTGAAATGAATCTTAAATTTCAGATGGGCAATAGGAAATTCATAATCAAACAGATCAAGTACTGTATTATGACTTTGGTGAAATAATAAAAGAATCTTATGACATATTTTTGCCCTTTTAAACTTGAATTGGAAGGACCATTTGGCTAATACTTTTTTTTTTTTTTTAAACGATGTTTTAATCTTACTCTCCTTTCTGTCTAAAGTCTATCTATTTAGTGGTTTAAAAAATAGTAGATTGGAAAGTTTTAACAGTCCCACATAGAATGGGTATTACACCCTCATCATGGTGAAAAAGTTATTCTTTTTAGAGTTAAATAATAGTTCTGTTTGTGGCCGGTTTCTTTGTCAACTCTAAATATCCAGGATAAGTGCTACTTGTAAAAGTAAGTTGGTCTGTTAAGTATACGTGTTTAGTTAATCTAAATATATTGAAAATGGGACACTATATCCAGTAGGGTCTATAGGCATTTCCACTTATACAGTAGGTACTTAATAAAAATTCATTGAATATAAGGGTGTTAAGTGATACTGTGTCTTCGCTCTAATTCAACAGTGTTTATATAATCGTACAATTTTCCATTTGAGGTGCATGAAGCCCTGAAAAGACAGTCTAAGATTTTACATTGGGCTGATATAATAATCTTAAACACGCTAAAAATAAATTTCTGATAGTTTGACCTGCAGAGTTGGTGGTAGAAGAATGTAATTATTAAATACTGTTTGACTTTGGATTATTTTTTATGGAAATGAATGATGTGACCTTATGTGACTGTCTTTAGGTTTCTTTATTTTGAATTGATAGCAAAATTCTGCGTTGATTTGAAATAATTCTGTGATGATCTTTCTCTCTTCCTCTTAATTTTCTATCATGAGATTATAGACCAAGATGAGTTATATTCCTATAGTTTGTCCCTTTCTTAAGGAATAAGAAAGTGCATAATTTGCATTGCTGTATTTCAAAATTTTCAAAGGATTAAGCTTTCATAAAATTATCAGAAAAAAATCCCCTTAAACTTTCTTTCAGCCAAATTATTCCAAGTGCTGTTTATTTCCCGAAGAGGAAATTATTTTACTTTGTGGCATTAGGAGATACTTAAAGATCTTATTTACAGAATTTTATTATCGTTCGGGAATTTAAAATGAAGAATAAATACAACACACCTTACATTTTATGATGACACATAGTTTTTAAACTGCTTTCATATACATGATTTTATTTGACCTCAAACTAGTCTGAGAAGGAGACACTCTGAGAAGAGTATTGAGAATAAAGAGTATACATCATTACTTTGGTAGTTAAGCCAGCTTTAGCTCAGAGGAGTCACTTGACTTGCCAAAGCCCAGGTAACTAATAAGGTGCAAGCCAGGGTCTGAACTTTGGTCTTCTAACTATTTTCCTAAGTTCTTTTACGAAGACTTCGATGGGTGTGAAAATACATCTATATTGAGATTACTTAAGAAAGAGAAAAGAATCGCCATTTATCTTTTTTTCTAATTTACTTGCAGTGTTTTGAAGAAAATAGGGCAAGACATTTCTGGGCAACTTATTCATTAATCATATGACAGTGAGTGATATAGCAAAGGCTGAAGTCATATTATGTAATGAATTTTTCCATCCATTCACTAGATTAGGTAATGAATGTAACTATTTATTAAACCTGTTTATCAAGGGCAAGTGCATTTAAGACCCTGTGCTAGAAACAAGGGTAGGAGAGCCTGTAGGCACAGTTGCTGCCCTCGAGGAGCTGATAGTGCCGTGGGAAAGACAGACGAGTCCGTTAGTTAGTACAGTGGCAACGAGGCAAGGTGCCCGGACAGAGAAACAGAGAGCTGGGACAGAGATGACCACGGGCATACCCAGACGTGGCCTGGCATCCCAGGTGAGGTGTCAGTGGATCTGGGTGTCAAGGCTCTAGTCGAGTCATTTGAGGAGGAAGGAAGGGAGGCAGGCCGGCCCGGGGAGCAGCACACAACAGGGCCCTTTGGTGTGGGAGGGCAGGCATATTTGAGCCCCTGAAGAGGGTTTGTTCTGGCTGTAGCATCCAGTGTGAGGGGAGGGAGAGGTGAAGGAGGAGGGAGTGTCTGTGGGTCCTCAGAGGATCTTGTCGCTGCTGTAAGGGGACTCTTCTGAATAAGAAGGGGGCCCATCAGTGACTTAAAACATGACAGTGACATACATAATCAGATTTATATTTTATGAAGAATACACTGGTTGCAGGAAGGAGAATGAATTGGGAGGGGACAACATGACAGGAAGAGGCAGGTCAATGGAGTCTTGAAGTCATACAGTTTAGGATGGTACATGCTTGAAGAAAAGTAGACACCCTGAGGAGAGAGAAAAGCACGCAGATCCAAGAATACGGAACTGTTGACAGAACTTAGTGATGGGTTGGGGACACCTGGGTGGCTCAGTTGTTAAGCATCTGCCTTCGGCTCAGGTCATGACCCCAGGGTGCTGGGATCGAGCCCCGTGTAGGGCTCCCTCCTCTGCAGGGAGCCTGCTTCTCCCTCTTCCTCTGCTGCTCCCCCTGCTTGTACTCTCTTTCTCTCTGACAAATAAATAAATAAAATCTTAAAAAAAAAAGAACTTAGTGATGGGTTGGATATCTTTGTGGTTGAGGAGGAAGTGTGGTAAGAATTCAAGAGGACTTCTCTGATTTCTGGCCTGGGGAGATGACTCGGCGCTGTTTCCACTGACTGGACGGGACCGCAGGAGGGGAAGAAGCTCTGAATGCGGGAGATGAGGTTATTAGAAGTGCGGACTTGGAGTGGAGCTCTGCGCTGGACAGCGGGGCGGGCGCATGTGCAGCTGCGGGGCTCAGTGGGAACGGAAGGCAGGCATTTGGGGGTGCCTGCAGCCGTGGGGGTGGTGAGACCACCCAAGAGAGCAAGAACAGCGAGGAGATGCTGAGCACAAAATCCTAGGAAGTACTTTTACTTAGAGGGGCAGTGAGAGATAGGAGACTGAAGGACAAGGGGTCAGGAAGTTCTGAGGAAAATGAGACGAGTAATTTCACAGGCTCAAGAGGTGAGGAACATTTCACGTAAATAGTGAAAAGCCTTGTCAAAGCCTGCAGAATTTCAATAATGAATTGCAAGGGTACTTGATCTTTAACACCAGGCTTTTCTTCTCTTTAGAGTGGTCTTTTGCATTTTGACCAGATTAAAAAAAAAAAAAAAAAAGCAGCCTTTATTAACCCCATGTAGATTCTGTTAATAATACTCTTTTGTAGATAGTGGCCTAGCATATTCTTCTTGCCTGGACTTTTGAACCAGATGGGCTTGAATTTGCAATCTGATGGTGGGTAAGCTACTTAACACTTCTTAGCCTCAGTTTCTAAATCTGATAATGTAGGGAACTAACACGTACCACACGTGAATTTTATGAATATTAGAAAAATGTTTGGGAAGTATACAGAATGCAATTAGAATGCATTTAAATTTAGTTGTGTTAACATTTTCTGTGTCATATGGAGCATTTACTTCTGAGCTGATTTTTGGAAGAGTTACATTTTCTGTTTATATTTTGAGAAAGCAACTTATGTGTTGAACACCTATATTTTGTAGATATTTCATAGGAATATTTTTGACATCTCATTGAATTGCTAGTTTTAATTTATATACACAAGTCTAAATTCCTATTTTTCAAAAGTATTTCTACATCCTAAGAGAGGGTAACTTTGTCTGGAATCTGTGGATGATTCAGAGAGAGGACTTGTTCATGGATGGATTAAAGACGTTGATAAATTCTCTTAATTAAACACAAAAATTTTATGTTCTTAAGCAGTGTGTGGGGGTGGGGTGGGGGTGTGTGTCAGTCTAAACTTTTGGAAGATTTCTCAGTGAATCCCAGTTACAAAAAAGGGCCCAGGACCACAGCCTTGAAAGAGCTACACGTAAATTAGAAATAAACAGTACTTCACTCCCTACCGTATCATTTTAGAAGCCAGTCGGATTTTATCCTTGAAACGAACCAGGAATCTTTCCATAAACTCCATCTCCATTAGCTTCTTTCTTGATGTAGAAAATAATCAGTGTGTCCTGACTGGAAACATGCTTGGCTTGGTCCTCTTCCTCTCAGACTGTCCTCCTATTATTTTTGTTCCTTCTCTTACTCTCCGAGGTTCCACGCATTCCGCATCAGCTCCTTCTATTTTTGTCATGATTTATCTTTTCCCTCACTATCCCCACTCCTGGAACACTGTGTTCTTGAAGGTCATCAGTGACTTACAGATTTGCAAGTCCAATTGTTATTCCTCAGTCTTCCGTGTCCATTGATGCTTGGCACGACCTGGCTGACGACTTCCTGGTCTTTGGCGCTCCCTCCTCCTTTGGAGATAGTAGTGACTGCAGGAGGGGGCTGACTGTGTGCCAGGGGCCTCCTGGGCATTTCCTCAAGTCTAACACAACTCTGAGAAGCAGGCAATATTGTGATTATTGTCAGCATTTTATAGGCGGAGACACAGAAGATCTGTAGTTAGGAAGATTTGCCCGACCGTAAAGTATCTGGGCCATCAGATAGTCAAGTCAGTTTTGCCTGCCGTTCATGCCCATGCTGTCGCAGCTTCCAAGCTCGGTGTCCCCGAGATGCCGTCCCTCAGTGCGGCGGCAGCAGGCAGCTCCTCTTTTAAATAGAAAGATGTTTTTCACAAAGCTACCTCTTTCCTGGAACAACTATGATTCACCCCCATGGATCCTATCGTGTTTCACATAGGACGTCGCGGATTCTTCGGTGTGATTTGCAGTGCGGCCCAGAAATGAGAGAGGTCTCATTCTAATTGATGACACCCCATTCCTCTCTGCTGCCAAAGCCAAGTCGTGAATGCACCAGGTGTAAAAATGATTAAGCGACTCCTTTAAGTGTCATGCAAACAGTGTCAATTCCTTCATCATTGGCCAACCTATTTTATTTCTTTTTATAGGAAACATATTTGGTTTCAGGATAATCTGTTCAAAACATACTTTCCCAAGTATTTGACTGTAAGATGGGTTTAGCTCTGAGGCATCTTCTTTCAGGTTTCTTTGACATGTTTTTAGGTTCCAAAGAAACACAGTGTTGACTGCATTCTTAAAGAGCATCACCAGAGTCAAAATTGCTCCGTCTTCCTAGCGCCGTCACTTGTCCCTGACTTAATAAAACCACCAGTGTCACAAATAAAAAGTTATCTTAGAAATAAGTGGTAAGAAAGAAAATGTGAGATTGGGTACTTTCCTTGAATAATGACCGTATTTCTCCAGATACAGGACAAAGTACACAGTCAGCATAGGTAGGGTTGGCTTACTTCTGTTGCTTATGTGCTGCTTCTAAAATAAGCAGTTTTTCACCAGTAACTTCAAATATATTATGCCCTTGTGTTCTTCCCAGCTTCCTATTTTTGTCTTTGTTGAGTGAGCATGTACTTGTAAAAATTTCAAATAATTCAGAAATCTTAAAAAGCCAAAGTATTTTGTAATCCTACCCCTTAGAGATCATCACAGTGCAGACCCAGGTAGGGAGACAAAAGAATACTAAAAACATACAATGCTAATACATATCTAAAGATAAAGGCATTTAATAAAAGTGATAATATTCTGTGCTTGCATTTTATTAATGGTTTATCTCACATACCATAACAAATCAGTATATAAGAACGGTCTCATTTTCTTTTACTGCTGCATCATATCTCATGGTGCACTTACTATGATAAACGTACTTGCGGTACCCTCTGGATCAACATTTGTGTTGTTCCCACATCTTCAATATGACAAACACAACAGCGGAAGAACTATTTATGTACCTGTGTGAACATTCCTGTGGGACTAATTCCTGGTAATGAAATTTACTCTATCAAATAATGTGGGTTTTTGTTTTTAATACATAGCGTCAATTTCTTCTCCTCAAAAACAGTTACTTAAATTTACAACCACCGAAACGTGAGAATAATTGTTTCTCTATGACCTGCCAACACTAAGCCATTATGTCTCTTGAATCTTCACTTGTCCTCATGGGTGGAAATGACATCTAATTGCTCCTTTCATTTGAATATTTCTTAATAATACCGAGGCTGAGAATATTTTATTATGTTTAAAAGATCTATGTCCTTCTTTTGTGTTCTCCTCTTTTGCCAACATTTTCCTCTTCAATTGTGGGCTCGCTTTATGTACTGTAAAAATTAACCCTTTGTTGTCCACATTACAGATTATTTTTCTACTGTGCCTTTGGCTTCCAGCTCCATGTACGATGCCTTTTATCATACATTTTAAATTTTTGTGTAATCAGATCTGTGATTTATTTTCCTTATGACTTCTGGGTTTTGGTTATACTTATAAAGGTATTCGTAACCTTAAAATGTAAATGTTTTTTCTAGTACTTTTATGATTTTAGACATTATATTCGTAACACTAACTATAATTAGTTATAATTATATTATAAATTATAAATTATAATTTAGACATTATATTCATAACACATAACTATATTCATAACACATGTTTTTTCTAGTACTTTTATGATTTTAGACATTATATTCATAACACTAACTCTTTAGGGATTTTTTTTTCTTATGTCTGTTAGGAACTTTCATTTATTTATTTTTGATACTATGTCTTTGAATGAGTTATTCTTCGACAGCTGCTTTGCGTGGATGCGTTTGTGCAAATCTGCTCTTCCGGACTGAACTTGAACTTGGACGAGAGGCCTGCATTTTCTCTCCTCCCAAGTTCTCCTGCTTATTGTTCCTCACTTACCTTTCCTGTCAGTCCCGGGTGGTCACACCACTGGTTTTTATATTTTTATCATCCCGCTTTCTCGCTCCTCTTACTTCCCCATTTTTTTTTTTCCTGTTTGTCACTTACCGTCAGACCGAAGGACATTCCAACATGAGTTACGAATTTTTTCACCCTTCCCTGTTTCTATCCCAGCATACTACTCTAGTCAGTGGTCCTTTTCTCGCGATTTCAGAATTCTCCTCCTGCTTCGACTCAACTTCTCTCCATCCACTTGACGTAGTGGAGCCAGTGCGGCTCCGCTGAACTTAAAAATCAGAGGCCGTCTCTTCCTTACTTGAAGCTCCCAGAGGTTTTTATTCTCGTAGAGTAAAAGTGCGAGTCTAGCCTGCTCCCGCCCCATCTGCCTCTTGCCCACCTCTTTGCCTTGTCCACCACGCTGCAGTCCCCTCGGTCTTCTTTTTGGTTCTCTAACCTACTTTAACCCTTTCTTTTCTCTATGTCTTGTACTCGTTGCTCCTTTTTCTTTTTCTTTTCTTTCTTTTCTTTTTCTGGACTCTTCCAATGCAGTTATTTGCTTCATTGGCTTTTTCTGAACCTTTGGGACTCAAGTCCAAATCACCACTTCAGAGAAGCCTTCCCGATCAACCTCTCTGGAGTAAACCCTTTCCCTCCCAAATTCTAGCTACTCTGTGTTGCATTACCAACCCTAGGATCATCTTTGCTTTTATCACAATCTGTAATTATTATTCCACTCATTTACTTATTTATCATCTATATTCCCTGCTTAAAGATCAACTCCCAAACCCAAGGGCTTCATCTGCCTTAAATGATAGATCCTCATAACCTTGCCCAGTGCCTGGCACAAAGTAAGTCAGTGAATGTCTTTGAATAAATGAATGAGCAATACGTGATGAATTTTCCCTTTGCTCATCTTTGGGGCATCCTTAGGACAGCTAAGACTATTTTATATGTTAGAAAAAAATCAAGGAGAGAATATGAAGGCAATAAGGTAGTAGATCCAAAATGATTGTTATATATTTTCCTTACCATAAGCATTTTTTTTTTCTATTCGTTTCCATTACATTCAGGTATGGGTTGGGCTAAGTAAGGGAGAAAATAAGTCCTACAAGGAGGAAAGTGGGACTGTTAATGCAAATTAACATACATTGTGCTGGTCAGATAGCACTTTGATAAATGTGTATCTGGTAGAAGGGAACTTTTAGGTGCTTATACCATATGGTGTCTGCTGACAAACTAACTAGAAAATGCTGATACAATCCACTTTCAAAGTAGAAGAAAGCCCATTTGGGAAGCCAGGTGAACTAGTAAGCACACTCAGGAGAACCCCATCTGTTCAGACACTGACTGCTTGTTTGCACTTCTTCAAGTTCATGAAACCAGAAAACTTGTGAAAAGGAGCCTGGAGTCAACTGTATGATGTTCCTGCCGGTTCTTGATGATCTCCATTGTACCTGCAGGACCAAAGGTCACAGCTTGCTAGTTGCTCTGACCCTGCCTCCCTCCCTCTTTGAACCTAGTCTACTGTTGGTTAAATTATTTAATTTTCAACTACGTACACGGTCTTTCACGGGCAGGGCTGAAAGGCAATTCACTTCTCTGCTCCAAAGATTTATTAAATTAAGAGATTCTTTGTCTTCTGAGAAGCATCCATGCTTTTTCCTTTCTTAATGGAAAACTTACAAGTCAAAATGTTTGTCTTTTTCCTCTGTTAACCGGGAAGCTCAATTCCATTTTTACTGTTGAGTGACATTACTCCCCAATTTAAACGTTTTGCTTTGTTTTTATATCTTTGATTTTCCTGAAATCGTGTATATGATATAAATGATATATGATAGGCTTATACTAAATATGGTATAAACGTGTTTTAGGTAAATATGCCTCGTAAGACTATGCATGTCATTTTAGGAGAGGAGCTTGAAGACACAGGGGCTATGAGTTTAAAAACCTAGTTGATGTTCCATCCAATACAGATGTTGGTCAGCTTTTGCTTGAATACCCAGATTTCCTGTTTAGCACTTTCTGTATTTTGTGTATGCTTTGGAAAATGATAGGTGGGTAGGTAGCTTGGTAGGTAGGTAGGTAGGTAGATGGTCTGTCAACTCCAGTAGACTGCAGGTTCCTTGAGCACAAGGATGAGAGCTTGTTATCCCTCTGCTCCCGAGGGCCTGTCACAGTGCCTGGAACATTTCTATTCCCAACTCAATACTTGTGTGCTGATGGAATGTGAAAGGAAGGAAAGAAAAGGAGGAGCTTGCTTGCTTGCTTGCTTGCTTTCTTCCTTTCTTTCTTTTTTCCTTTCTTTCCCTTTTTCTTTCTTTCTTTCTTTCTTTCTTTCTTTCTTTTTTTAAGATTTTTTTTATTCATTTGCGAGTGACAGAGAGAGCAAGTGAGAGCACGGTCAGGGGGAAGGGCAGAGGGAGAGGGACTATGCAGGGCTCGATCCCAGGACCCTGAGATCATGACCTAAGATGAAGGTAGACACTTAACCGACTGAGCCACCCAGACGTCCCAGGAGCTTATTTCTTGTTTGCATATTTGTAACAACCAATTCTTAGCCAGAATTGAATAACACAACACAAGTCTAGCTCTTCTGTGTGACTCAAACCCTTCACATGTTTTAAAAAGCTTATCACACGTCCCCTTCACGCTTTCCCAAGCTAAATATCATTTCCTTATATAACTTGATTTCTGAGACCTTTAACATCTAAGTTCTGGCATTCTGAATAGCCTTTGGATTTATCATAATTTCATTAAAATATATTGGCCTGAATTAACCCCATACTCCTAAACTAAACTCTACATTCTACATTCTACATTCTACTCCTAAACTAAACTCTACATTCTACATTTTGGAATTCATGGTCATGATCTGACATGCGCTAAGAGAGAATATTAATTCCAGTTATTTAGACATTCTACATATAAAATATAGCCCCAAATGCTTTGGGGTTTTGTTAGTCAGTTACAATATTAGTTAGTCTGTTTATATTAAGTTCACGGTCAAAACTTAACACTCTCCTTTTTCCTTTTTTCACATGAATTGCTATTAATCAGCGTCTCTGTAATGCATTTTGAAAAATTCTAAGTGAAGGGCGCCTGGATGATTCAGTAGGTTAAGCATCTGGTTCTTGGTTTTGGCTCAGGTCATGATCTCAGGGTCATGAGTTTGAGCCCCTTGTTGGGCTCTGTACTGAGCTGGAGCCTACTTAAGATTCTCTCTTTTCTTTTCCCTCTGCCCCTCCCCACTTGTGTTCTCTCTCTCTCTCTCTAAAAATAAATAATAATAATAATAAATAAGTAAATAAAACTAAGAGTTGTGAATATTTTGAATTCATGAATTTAGGAAAATCTCTAATCATGAAAATGCTCATTTTAAAGCATTACTTAGTGATATTTGGGTGAGAAATTAATTGAAGTCCAGGCAGACTGTTTAAGGCAGAATGTCAGTCGTCTGTGTGACTTGAGCCAATAGTTCTGAATTCAGGATTTCTTCTCTATGTAAGTAGAGACTCTCTCTGTTTTTTTTTTTTTTTCTTTTCTTTTCTTTCTTTATGTTGTTTTGTTTTCTTACACAAGAGCCAGGGTCATAGTAGGGAAAAAAAAAGTATTCTAGTCAAATGTAAAAAAAGCTGTCCTCAACCTGTAGTAATGACTTATTTATGGAACTGATGAAACTAGCCAGGTGATTTTTTAAAATCATCAGTTGTTTAGAGCAGCACAGATCTACCAGTCCTGGCTGATAGCTACGGTAAGCCAGGTTCCGTGTTTGTCCTAGAGCCTCCAGACTGTGCAGATATTTGGAAGTTCTAGTCCAGGAATCATATGGGAAATCACTGTTTTTGCCCTAATCCCTTCCTTATCCCCTTCCTCTTTCCTGTCATTCTCCCCAGCACAAAAGATGTTACTGGAAGATTCAGAAATTATGGGATAATTCCCTTGGATCTTGAAAGATGCATGAGATTTCTGTTATGCTGTAAAGAGAGACCAAAATATTCCAGACAGACAAAAGAGCATCATAGGAAAAATTGTAAAGGTGTATGGACATCTCTGGGGAGTAGTAACGAGGGGGGAAAGTGGAGGGGAAAATGGGGGTGAGAGGATCTGTAGAGTGGGAGATTGAGGAGAGGGTGCAGAGAGCTCTGCAGAAGCAGGGAGGAGCCTTGCAGACTGCCCGGGGAGCTAGGATGAGGGCCAGAAGACAGCAAGAACCATTTTAATCGGTTTATGGCATAATTATATTTATGTTTTAGAAAGAATTCTAGCGGCACTGTTAATCATTCCTGTATGTAGCAAAACGCGGTCCCTTTCCCACACCCAGCACACTAAGAAACCATTTCCTGGACAGGAAATGCTGTATTGTTACTTGACTTGCTGTTTGTAGAACCCATTATTGTATGTAATTCTGGTCACTATTTTCCATTGAGAACTGTTAACTTACAGCAAAAAATACTCAGCTTATCATCTCAACCATGTGTCTTCAGACTGCAAACCAAGTCTTTTGTGATAATGGGTAGGTTGGAAAAGAGCTGGTGTTTCTGGGAAGAAGAAAATGAACAAATAAACATCATTTATGATATGTACAAAGGCAATTCTGTCTCCTTAAAGATCAGTATAGTTGCTGATGGAACACTGCATATCCCATTCCCGGATTAAATTTCAGACTATCCCCCCTTATTATTGCTCTTCTTTTGTTATTGATCTTGGTAGAGGTTTATTTAATTCAGTTTATTTAATTCAGGCTCAAATAACCGTCTCTACTAAAATTGCAACTTGCCACTCAGTCACATAATGCAGAGTAGTAAGAACTGGCTTTTATAAGTGAGTTGAGAGGTGCCTGGGTGGCTCAGTTGGTCAAGCATCCAACTCTTGGTTTTGGCTCAGGTCATGATCTTGGGGGTGTGGGATCGAATCCCCAGTCAGGGTCTGCAGTCAGCAGGGAGTCCGCTTGAGTTTCTCTCTGCCTCTCTCTCAGCCCCTCCTCCTACTCCCACCCAAAATAAATAAATAAACCTAAAAAATTAAAAATAAAAAGTAAACAATTAAATAATGAGTTGAACAGTTTTAAGACTAGAATAATAATTAGTACAAGTGCCACCAAACGTGTATATATGGACAACATATATGCCTACAGATAGACACAGCGCTTAACAAAGGAAAAAAGAGAGGGAAACAATAGCATGTATACTTTGTAAGATAATGGTTTTTTTCATTGCCTTCAAAGTAATGAATAATAAACTTTCAGGTACATATTTTTGCCCGATACTGCTTAAGAATTTATTTCCTTTTTGAAAATAAAATACAGCAAAAATCACGCACTGTATTTCAGAACAACTTTGTAAATGACTGTCTTGTTATGTATATGTGCAGCATATACATTAGAATCTGCTCTACACATATGTAATAAACACACACCCTTAGCATTTGTTGCTTGTTGTTGTCACAAAATCTGATAATGATTATATGTCATGAAAACATAAGTGACTGTGCAAATAAGACTCATTTTACAGAAGTGATAAAATCACAGATTAGAAACCCAACTGTGGATATTTTATTCAGAGGCAAGTGTTGCTAAACTGTTTTTATTTTTTATTTTCAGAACAGGATGAATGTCTTCATCCCCCCCTCGCATTTTTTGCTTTGTTTTATTTCAAGGGGAAATTTTTCAGTTAGTGTTAGTAAGAGTCTAGTGCTGTTAAGTCATTGGTCCGCACCCAGAGTGATGTCTATGCGGCAGAAGAGGGTGTAACTACTGAACAACACAATTTGGAGGTTTTTCAGTGTGTGGCCCTATGTATGATAGAATGGTGACTGGGAAAAAGACGCGCTGTCTGGGATTACAATTTTATGAGAACCACCATGTACAGATGGCATTGAAGGAGACAATA
This sequence comes from Potos flavus, assembly GCA_028534135.1. NCBI lineage: Eukaryota > Metazoa > Chordata > Mammalia > Carnivora > Procyonidae > Potos > Potos flavus. The sequence goes on from CM052884.1 coordinate 2,411,343, forward strand.
CTGAAATGTAGTTAATGATTATTTTTCTTTGGTGTTAGAATACAGAATTATTATTTTTAATTTATTTTCCTGAGTTTTCTACATGTTTACAAAAATTACACATTTCTGCTTCTCTGGCTAATAATATCTAAACAGAAGAAAATGTAGTGTTTCTCCAAGTATTGAGTTTGCCTTGCTCTGTCCAAATGGGCCGACAATCCAGGGAGGTCTGTAGACATTTTAGCCGATACAGGCCTTGTTGTCAGAATGTCACGTCCACTTAGCAGTTGCTGTGTCTGATCTCTTTGCTTACACTCTTTGATAATTTTTAAATGAAAGTGTCAGCTTCCATTAATTAATTAAAAGTATTAAGTCATCACATTTGAAAGAATCAGGGAACAGTTGGTCACTATGAGCATGTTTCATTACCAATTGAAACACGAAACTTACCAAGTCCGATTGCATATACTGTGCTCAATTCCATAGAAAGGACAGTAGCTACAAGTGGGAGCTGATGGCTCTCAGATATCTGGTCACTTTCTCAGATCAGTCCTTTCCGACTACCTTCGGCTGGCTTAGGCTCCACTTTGCTGTGATCCCATGGCATCCTGAGCTTACTTGCTAAGTTATATAATCATTTTCCCTCTGGAATATGAAGTCCTGAGTCCTGAAATGCCATTGAATTTGTGAACAAAGCCACAATGGTTGGCTTATGGCACAATGCCTGGCACATAAAAGCACTATACTGATACCCACTGACTGTGTGAGAATGGAGGGATTTTTTTTTAAAGTTTTTATTTATTTATTGAGAGAGAGAGAGAGCATGAGCAGGGGGAGGAGCAGAAGGAGAGGGAGAAGCAGACTCTATGCTGAGAAGGAAGCTCAACCCCAGGGCCCTGGGATCATGACCTGAGCAGATGCTCAACCAACTCAGCCACCCAGGTGCCCCCCAAAATAAGTCTTTGTAAACATTTTTATCTGTTTTTTTCATTCCTTTTTATGTATTTGCACAGTGTTAATTCAATAAATACTTGATTAGCCATTTAATAGGCCTGAACCATTAACCCAGGAACAGTGATTCATTCTTTACCCAGATGTTTTTTTTTTAAAGATTTTACTTATTTATTTGAGAGAGAGAGAGTACGAGTGGGGATGGGGAGGAGCAGAGGCAGAGGGAGAAGTAGACTCCCTGCTGAGCAGAGGGCCCTACTTGGGGCTCAATTCCAGGACCCTGGGATCATGACCTGAGCCAAAGGCAGATGCTTAACTGACTGAGCCAGGCACTTGTGGAGCGATTTTTTTTTCATTTTAATTTTCTTAAATTTTAATTTCAGTGTAATTAATGCACAATATTATCTTAGTTTCAGGTGTGCAATATAGTGATTCAACTATTCTATATATTATAGCTCATCGAGATAAGTGCACTCTTATTTTTTTTTTATTTTAATTCCAGTATAGTTAACATACAGTGTTATATTAGGAGAATGGAGGGATTTTTAATTGATGGTTAGATATTAGCATTTTAATTCAATATTTTGAGCACCCATTTAAGGAATTAGGGCAGACTCTGTGTTAGTAACTGTGGGGACTATAAAAAAATGAAAACAGTTCTTTATGGACTTTTCCATACAAGTAGGTGACTGGTCAAGGATTGTAAGAATTATTGCTCATTAAAGCACATTGTGTTCAGGAGGTCGAGGCTTAAAGTCCTGGAGTGAGAGTCTTCCAGGTGGGAATGGACAGCCGTACAAGTTGCTCTCCACCCTCCCTCTGAGTTCATGTGTCCCCCGAGGACTGCCTGGGACCACTGACAGAGCCCGATGGTGCCCATGGACAGGGCTATCCCGGCTCTGCCCTAAAAATTCTGACCCAAGCAACAACAGTGCGTTCTCAGTTCTACCCCAAACCTCCTGCTCTGCACAGCGCCTAGACCCACTCAAGTCCTCTCACTTCTCTGTTTCAGAGGCAGTTTTTATGTGTCTACTGTGCCAAGCAGTATTCCGCTCTGGGGACACAGGCCTCTGGGCTTCTAAGTAGCACGTGGTCCAGTGATGACCACTGACAATCTCAAGGCGTGTGACAAATGCTACGATTACATTGCAGCCCTGCCGGCTGTAGTGTTTTTATAATGTGCCTCAAAAGGCATTTCCTCTTTTCTCTCCTCATGGGTCGGAAGGACAGTTCAAACAGCTCTTACAGAGCCAAGGTAATAGACTACGGAAAAGTGCTCTATTACCCAGACTTATTTGATTAATGAAGTATGATTGGATCAATTTACTTAGATGCTGGAATTTATGTGGAAAGAATAAAACCAAATCTTGTCTACCCCGGGTACACTCAAAACCTCTGAATCCATTGGGGAGCCTGAGGGGCTCAGTTGGTTAAGCATCTGACTCTTGATTTCAACTCAGGTCATGATCTCAGGGTTGTGGGATCGAGCCCCGAATCGGGCTCCACACTCAGCGGGGAGTCTGCTTGGGATTTCCTCTCTCCCTCCGACCCTCCCCCTGCTCATGGGTGCACACGCGCTCTCTCTTTCTCTCAAATAAATAAATAAATAAATATAATCTTTAAAAAATAGCAAGCCTATGAGCCTACAGCAGTCACATTGTCTCAGCGAGTTCAGCTACTCATCACCGCCTTATTGTACATTCCTTCAGCATCTGAATGTGTTTGCTACCAAGTTGTTCTGCCCTTGTTAATATGCAGCTTTGTAAGTGTTTTTGACACCTGTCTTGCCTCCACTGTGCCACACGTATTATTGGAAAGAAATATTAGATGTGATATTGGACCGTAAAAAGCTGATAATCTTCTGGAAAGGCAAAAGTAACTTAATATGAAACAAGGGGACAAGTAGGCGTTACATTAGAAGGGACTGTGTACAGCATAATTGCCGAGGAAGGACTATCAGGAGAGACTAGACTTTATAAACAGTAACCTTAGTAAGGTGGAATTTAATCTTGTCGTAAAAGGAATGCGGAGGAAAAGGAGAGGCATAAAAGAGGGTTGAAGAGAGTGAGCACAGGCAATGCTGCAGGAGTCCGGGATGGCACAGCACAGCCTCTTGCTGGATCTGAGTGGAGACAGAGGGAAGGGAGGCAGGGAAGGTGGGGGGTACCTTATAAATTCAGGACTTTAGGAGCTGAAACAAGAATCTGAACGGGGAAGGTTTGGGCAGGGGACTGGCATTCTGGAAAGGGGGATGCCAGGACCATCACTCGGGCATGGGCACACAGCAGCAACTGAGAAGATAAAGAAGGTAGACCCAAGAATGTAAAATGAACCAAACTAAAGGCTCACTCATCAGTCATCAGCCCCCACTGTTCTGGATTCTCTTGAGTCTATAGTTTTAACTGACGTCCCATCTTCTCTTCTCAGAAGATTTTCTCCGGACACGTCTATTTCTGCCTCTCACTCTGCAGCCTGTGCTCTTTCATTTACACTCAGTTTCAGAGACCACAGCATTGCTTCAAACCTCTTTCCAGCTTCTTTCCATCAGTAGAAACACTTGCATCCTTCCATCATGTAGGGAGAGCTTCCATAGGCTCTGGAGCTCAGCCTGGATTCAGTTCCCACTGTGTTGCTCAAAAACTATGTAAATTTTCCAAAAGTTCATCAACTACATTGAGTTTCAGGATTCTAAATCATGAATCAAGGGGTGGAGGGAAACCTTACCTTGCTTTTAATTAGGAACAGATAAAACAATGCATTAAAATATGTATATATATTATATATATATAATAAATATAAAATAAAATATATATATAAATATATATATATATTTATATATAAAAAATATTTAAGTCCTCTGCGGATTAGCGTAACCACAGTCATCCCTGAAATAATCCTATGTATCGTTCAGTCAGCCTCCTGGGCACCAGATGAGCAGACGTGGTTAAAGGTGGTGAAGGAGAAGGGTCTTCAGGGTCATGACTGAGAAGAGGCTGGAAGGTGTTGCTGAGAAGTAGCATATGAAATGCAGGTGGAATAAAAGGCCCAGAGCA
>CM052884.1:2415825-2529803 GCA_028534135.1 Potos flavus
TTTTTTTTTTTTTTTTTCTGACAATATTGCCATTTCTTAGAAGTTTTATAGCTTGGTGCTTAGTGCTCTTGAAAATGGTTTCTGCCACTTCCTAGACATCATGACCTCGGCAGGTTTCTGAACTCCTCTCAGCCTCCACTTCCTGGTCTGCAAAGCAGGGATCATAGTAGGAACCTGAAGGGCTGGCTGTGAGTCTTGAGGGAGATCTTGCCCGCACGGTGCCTGATGTAGAGCCTACACGTGCATCGATCCAACCATGGCTGTGACAACTTTGCTCTTTGCCCAGGGCCCCTCAGGCAGGAAGAGGGCTCACATCCAAACCTTCTGAGCCCAGATTCCATATGCTGTTGTCCCCTTTTCACGAAAGACTACTTACACATGCTTAAGACTTACTACCATTTAGTATCTCTGATTCTAACAGCCCCCAGATTTCCTTGGTTTCCCCTGTGGGCTTATTATGTAATGTATAGGGTATTCTCTTTTGGACTGACTGCATGATTCTGAAAATAAAACATTATCAGTTATAGTCTAGGTTTGGGGGAATGTCAGAAAAGCTTTTGAAAATTCACTAGAAGTAGGTACAATCTATAGAGGTTGCACTGATATTTTATTAAATGATTTTTGGGCATGTACTTTTGGAGTGGACCTTGACAAATATAGAAACCTTTGTCTACATACCTAGGATAATAAGACGTCATGGATGTGTAGTACTTCACAGTGTTTCAGAAATGAGGCATTAGGGCACCTGAGTGGCTCGGTCAGTTAATGTCCAACTCTTGATTTCAGCTCAGGTCATGATCTCAGGGTCATGAGATCAAACCCCATATAGGGCTCTGCGCTGCTGGGTGTGGGGCCTGCTTGAGATTCTCTCTCTCCCTCTCCCTCTGCCCCTTTCCCCCTTCATGCTCACTCTATTTCAAAAAAATATATATCTGTCTATATATAGGTACATGGATATAGATGTTCATAGGCACTGAGAAATTAATTAATATGCAGAGCTTCTGACAAGTATATTGACAGCTAAAACTGCAACTTGCATCTTTTTCTTAAATATCCGCAAATACAGGACTCATATTTAAATATTCTCTAAAATAAGTTACCAGAGACTTAGAAAATAAATTATCTTTAATTTTCTTTGGTACCCAAAATAGAACTGGGGGAATTAACCTCTGCCTAGGAAACTACCTCCTTAAAAGTAAAATAAAATGTCAGTATTTGAACTATAACCATGCAAAGAAAGTTTAGTATAAATACACAGTTTGTGACTTGGAAGCAAAAGCCGGGATTTAAAGGGGAAAGGCAGTATAAAGACCTGTCGTTGTGCTGATAAATGATGGCCCCACAATGTCAAGTGCAAGAATGTACATTAAAAATTTCATTGGTTTTACTTTAGGAGGAAAGGCTAGGTAAAAGTGAAATAGGAATTGTGGAAATTACATTTTTGACAAAGGAAAATACTATGAAGGACATTTTAAAATTTCCATGGGAATCGCGGGGCTGAGTCTCGTCCTGGCTTCATGCCATTTCACAGATCCTTAGCATCCGGAGCGGAGGCTGTGCTGTGTCGCCTGCCCAGGCTGCGTGTGGCATTGCCGTCAGAGCCTGCCACGCCAAGTGGTCCCCTCGAGTGACCTCACCATCACACACAGGAAACTGTGTCAGTGGCCGCAGGGAGACTCTGACCTCGCCTTTGAACACTTACGAACTAATTCTCACACTTACTTACAACCTAGCTGTCACAGTAAACGAACCCTATTTACACAAATGCCTCCTCACCTTTATCAGTGCAGTTATTAGATGATCCCCCTCCTGCAACGTCTGATAGTGTAAAATGTTCCTATTTACTAAAGGCAGGTAACGTTCATTAAGTGGACATTTTAAGGCAACAAGAAACACAGTCTGTGAACATGTGGATCGTACAATTTCCTGTTTCCCATATAATTTCTTGCTCTTTTCATTTTATCCCTCAAGAATACTTCGCCATTTTTCATTTTGTTCAAGATCAGCCTCTTTTCAGCTTCCACGTGACTTTTTAGTCAGAGTCTCATTTACTTTCTTTGCCCCACCTGACACCCATACCAAATGAAAACCTCCTCTATGTTCATCCTTCCCCGTGGATATAATGCTTAGAATGCTTAGGTACCTGTACCCTGTCAGGGCTGACAAGGCGAAGACTGTCCGCTCCACTTTCTCTAGCATCCCCAGGCTTACCCAACCCATAGTCTCTAAAGTCTCGCTTCGTATACTGCACGCCATATGGTGACGCTTCTGCACTCTTGTGACAATGTCATTGTCAACATATGCCTTGGAAAAGGATGCTTATTTAATCCATGAACTCTTTGTAAAGAGAAGTCTTAAAAGAATGACACGGGATGACAGTATCTCTCCACAGTGATTTGTTTCAAGTAAACCACCAAGATGCTCAGGTCCAAGTGTGCTTGTCTAGAATTGAATCAGTGCTCTGTCTGTCACAACCTCAAAGCCACGTGGTTCCCCTCCGTGTGATGTGTTTGGATCTGACCACGCAGTCGTTTGGTTTCTTGACTTTTCAGTTTATCAAAGGACGGTGGCCTCGGCATGTATTTACTTTATAATGATGCTGTGTTTTTTTTTAATCTAAAATCTTAAGTCTAGAGACAGAGAAGAATACAGAAAATTTTTAAGATTAAAACTCTACAGAACGCTGTTTAATTTTGATATTTGTACTCCACATTATTGTTAAGATTATCACCAACCATTTGAAAATATTTCCCATGAAACTAGATTATCTTAATGGTATGAGGTATGAATAGAAGCTTTGTGGCCTTTAACACTAGAAATGGAAATACATAATTAGTTTTAGTGCATTTCATGATATTAGCAATAGAATGCTATGCCTCTCACCTTTAAACAATCCTTTTGCTTACAACAGTATTATATAACATTTTATTGAAATTTCTATTTTAAAAGTAATTCTTTTAAGTTGGATTGAATTTTTTTTTTTAAAGATTTTATATATTTCTTTGACACAGAGAGAGAGAGATCACAAGTAGGCAGAGAGGCAGGCAGAGAGAGAGAGGGAGAAGCAGGCTCCCTGCTGAGCAGAGAGCCTGATATGGGGCTCGATCCCAGGACCCTGAGATCATGACCCGAGCTGAAGGCAGAGGCTTTAACCCACTGAGCCACCCAGGCGCCCCCGGATTGAATCTCTTTGGGGACTAGGAATCTCTGGGTTTTGTGCATATTATGTTATGTGAATCATGTCAAAAAGCATTTTCATTTGTTAACACAATTATTTATAAATATTTACTGGAAGTCTATCCAGTGCATCATACTGTCCTCCGCACTCTCAAGGATTTAAAGAAAAGCCAGATAAATGCTCTGCCCGCACGAAGTTTTAAATCTACAAGGAGGAATACATGTACATAGATGACCATTCTACTAGATAGTGGTGGATACTGCTGTGCGCTCAGCTCCAAAGGACGGAAGAGTTCCTACCCAGAAATACGTGGCATTGCATCTTAAACCTAGGTGGATACTTTAATAACTCGTATTTGACAGTCATTATAGCATATTGTTCTTCTACAAGGTAGGTTAAAAAAAAATGCAGTTTGAACATGATGATTCTTAAAACCTAACCCCTATGATGGGGCGCCTGGGTGGCTCAGTTGGTTAAGTGTCTGCCTTCAGCTCAGGTCATGATCTCAGGATCCTGGGATTGAGCCCCACGTTGGGCTCCCTGCTCAACGGGGAGTCTGCTTTTCCCTCTCCCTCTGCTTCTCCCCCTACTCTCGCTCTCTCACTCTCTCAAATAAATAATGTCTTTAAAAAAAAAAAAAAAAACTACCCCAGATGAGAATGATCGTAAAGGAAGATTGTTCGTCACCAGTGAAGTACTAGTTGCAATTCACACGGCTGTCTGAGATTCTGAAGGCTTACAGTGGCGTATTTGTGCTACCCAGGCGTCAACGTAAGTTTGAAGTCATTCAGCTGAGTCACCTGGTAGATGATACAGGTTGCTTGTTTGTGGAAGAACTGGAGTAGTCCTTATGCAGGAGTGGAAGCGTGAAGCTCTCCCTCAAAGCAGTGCTGAGGCTTGCATCGGAAGTGTTGGGGGTGATTGACAGCACCAAAGGCAGCAGAGAGATCGTGCTGGCAGGGACAGCGGGAGCCGCGGAGGAAGAGCCAGCTCAGGACCCTCATGATCCCTGGGGGCTCAGGGCTGGGCTGATGTGTCTGCAGCTACCCGGAATCGGCCGAACCCTGCTGCTCTAAATCATACTATTTTATTCCATAAACAGCACAGAGTCATTTTAAGTCATATACGATAAGTTCAGAGTAACGATATTATCATAGTTTTTCAGGAATCTGCACCCTAGAGAATGGGTTTTTTCTTCATACTTTCTTGGTGCATATCATCTGTTCCCCTTTTTAAATAGTATCTGGATTATTTAGCCTGTCTTTTTATTAAATATCACTCATTCTTCAAAGTCTCCTTGTAGGTTTCTGACTTTCAGGCTTTCACCTCGGTTGGATCTCGTAAGTTCATGTGCTTCTTTCACTGTGCCTCTGCCCCGTGGGGGGTCACTCTCTCTCTTTACCTGCGTTTCTGTCTTTCTGGGGTTATTCATACTCACTCCATTCTCTTTCTTTCTCTGACGATCCCAGGATGACGGTCATCATTCCTTTCCCTTCTCGACATCTTTCGCCTTGTTTATTAGTGAAGTGGCCCACATGTCCTTTCTGCTCCCTGTTCTCAGTTTGCAAATCAGTGTAGAGCACCTAGTACTTAATCAGCGAGTGTTTACATAAATACTCAGTATTGCACTAACTTGTCTGCACTTTCTCTGAAAACAGTAACCCAGAGAGAATGAGACAAATCCCCATAAATAAAGCAGGAAGTGCATCTTAGCCCCCTCTTACTTGGAAAGGGCGTACTTGCTCCATGGCGTTAACTCTGTGGGGAGGAGGGGGTATTTGGGCTCTGGCAGCCCTAATGCAGCCTTCATTCTTCTCTCACTCCTGAATCCAGCACTTGTGCATTCATTAAGTCTACCGATTTCGCTTTTGAAGAAAAGTTAGGAAAAAAAATTTTTACTAAGGGGATGGGTCCCTGAACAAGTACAGAATAATTCCGTTTTCAAAATTCGATTGAAGCCGACATTGCTAGTTTCGTGGATGAGGAATACTCATGGCCATGTTTGAGCAGTAGTTGTGACAGGGACCCCAGGCCTCTGGCCCCACGAGGATCTCAACACCGCGGTCCTGCGTCTCCTGTGGGGCAGCCTCAGTCTTTTCTGGGCTTTACAGTATTTGTGATAGTAAATTCAAAGAGTCTTATCTTAGAAAAGTTGAGGACATCTTCAACATTCAGTATAATATTTTACTTCAAAATCATAGTGTATGTTTCTAAATTGCAGTGATAATGCCACCGTATTGTTACTCATATTTAAACTATAGCCATGATCATCATAGGCTGTTAAACTGAAAGGTACTTATTAAATCAGGTAGTTCCTGTCCCCAAAAAAGGTAAAGGGCTCTCCTAAATTCACACCGTGCCTTTCTGATACAGCTGGGGCTATGAATCCAATCTCTTTAATCGGAAGCCAAACTTCTACTGTTCCATAGTAACCTCGCTAATACAACGAGAGCAAAGGATCGTAGAGTTTGAAGAAAGTGATCAAGATGATGTTTTTCCATAATCTTCAATTTCTAGACTGCATCTTAATTTTCATGTAAATACGAAAAAGAAAACGAGTGCCCTTTCCTAGGTCCTCGTACTACTTACATCTACGTGACAGGTGCCATCACTTGCTAAATTCCATTACCAGATCCTATGGGTGTTAAAAATGTTTGACATTTCATGGAGATTAAAAAAAAAAAAAAAATCAGGGGCACCTGGGGGGGGCTCAGTCATTGAGTGTCTGCCTGCAGCTCAGGTCATGATCCTGGAGTCTCGCATGGAGTCCCCCATCAGGCTCCCGGCTCTGTGGGGAGTCTGCTTCTCCCTCTGCCTCTGCTCCTTCCCCTGCTCTTGCTCTTGCACTGTTAATAAAATCTTAAAAAAAGAATGTTTAGCATTTCATGGAGATTTAAAAAAAAAATCAGGGCTACCTGGGTGGCTCAGTCGTTAAGCGCCTGTCTTTGGCTCCAGTCATGATCCCAGGGCCCTGGGTTGGAGTTCCGCATTGGGCTCTCTGCTCAGTGGGAAGTCTGCTTCTCCCTCTCCTCCCTGATTGTGCTTTCTGTCACTCTCTCTGTTTTTCTCTCTCTCAAATAAATAAATACGTTCTTTTAAAAAATTCATTAGAATTATTGCAATAAATGATTAATGAAGAATATAGGTAGAATTTTTTATTATTTTGAAAGCATCAACATTTATATTAGTCAATAACTACATTTTAGCTTTTCAGAAATAAGCTCAGGTTTATTTCTGAACATGAGTCTGATGCAGATGTTTCCCTAACATTCAGAAAAGGAAAGTAAAGAGAAGACATTTTCTGGCTTAAGAAGTTGGGTGTTTCAAAACAATTTCAAACCCACAAAAATGAAAAAAAATTATATTCTTCCTTGTATTCTATAAATTCCTTAGTAACATGTTTATACTTGTTGCTTTATTTTGACAAATCTTTTTAATTAACACGGTAATGTGCCTGTAGCAGGCAATTTGAAAACTACAGTTATAACAAACAAAACAATTAAAATTACAGTAGTCCTACTACCAAATGATAAAAATGTACATAACTGGTTTTTCTTATTTTAAAAATAGTTATAATATTTATTGTGTTATTTAGGATTAATGTTTTACCTTTGGCATTATCCCAATAAATATTATTCAAAAATACTATTTTACTGATCACATAATAATTTAGTTTATGGATGATCATTTATTTAATGATTTTGTTTTTAAATGTCTAATATTGTTTTAGTGTTTAGCAATTATAAGTAACACTTTGACCATATTTCTACTTATTTCCTTTGGCATGTTTCCAGAAGAAAAATTACTGATGAAGAAGCATGCATATTTTTTTTATTTGATTTTTTTTTTTTTTTTTTTTTTTGTATTGAGGTAGAGTTGATGCACACTGTTCCATTAGTTTCAGGCGCACAGCATAGTAATTTGGCAACTCTATACCTTTTGCTGTGCTCACGACAAGGGTAGCTACCATCTGTCACCATGCAGCACTATTACACTACCATCGACTCCACTCCCTGTGCTGTGCTTTCATCCCCGGGACTTACTCATTCCCGAACTCGAAGCCTGTACCTCCCATCCTCCTTCACCCATTTTGCTCATCCTCAACCTCCCTTCCCTCTGGCAACCGTCAGTTTGTTCTCTATATTTATGGGTCTGTTCCTGTTTTTTGTTTGTTCATTTGTTTTGCCTCTTTAGATTCCATATATGAGTGAAACCATATGGCATTTGTTTTTCTCTATCTGACTTATTTTACTTAGCATAATACCTTCTAGGTCTATCCATGTTCCAAATGGCAAGATCTCATTCTTTTTATGACTGAATAATAATTCATTGTGTGTATATATATATAGATAGATAGATAGATACCACATCTTCTTTATCCATTCATCAGTTGATGATTATGTGGACATATCCTAGCTGTTGTAAATAATTCTGCAATAAACATAGGAGTGCATATATCTTTTCAAATTAGTGTTTTTGTTTCCTTTGGGTAAATACCTAGTAGAATTACTAGATTGCATGGTATTTCTATTTTTAATTTTTTGAGAAACCTCCATACTGTTGGAGCATGCGTATCATAAAAGTTCTCAGTATAAACTGTGAAATTGCTTTCTGCGTAGACATGCATGGCTCTCAGTAGTGTAGGCTGATGCCTTTTCCATCACAATGTATATTAATTTTTTTCTCAATTAGGTAAATGACCGATGATAGCTAAGTATTTTCATTTTGTTTTGCTTTCTGTGTAATATATTTCTTAAAATTATATTTCTTTTGCTTAATTTTTATTTTTCTATTCATTTAACATGTAAAAATAAATTAGATTAAGTTGATGTTTTGAAGCTTCAAACAGAGCATGTTTTATGACATTATTCTTATCCTAATTATTATTTTTATGTCAAATCACTATGTTTAGATTCATGGAGCATTGCCTTAGAAGTTTTTAATGAACACTTGCGGAAGTTTACAAGAGTATTTATCTGATACCTGTCATGAAAGCATTGATGAAAGAAAAAGTAGAATAAAATAGAACTTTGATCATCATTTAAGTCTAGAACTTTATTAGCATTTCATGAGTAAGTGATATAAGCATAATTATTCCCTATGTTTAATACAGTTCTGAAATTAGTAACTATATTAACTTTCTACCTGAGAGTTACAGCATTTAGATCTAGCAATCTAACCTAAATTGTTCTGTGATATTAACCTTTTTTCTCTCAACTCACCTTAGCCATTATTCTCCCTTCTGATGTTACTTTCCAGCTCAGTCTGGTCACTGAGGTTCATTATAGCAGTTACTTGAGCAGAAAATTGAGAAGAATTTTCCTGCTTAATGACTTAGCTAAGACTAGTATAGAGAGCATTTAAATGCAACAGACTTGGCAAGTAAGACATCTCTGATTTGGGTTTTTTCTTTCTTAAATCTCCAAAGAATCCGTGAGTATAGACAGATCGATCCTATCTCACGAACACAGGTGCGAGCATATACTCTCATTCCGTGCTGCGCCCACTTGGGTCATGTGGTTCCCGAGGGCCCCGTGCCGATGTCACCCACCAGTCTGAATCCCAGCCCATGTCGGGTTAGTCACCTGTCCGTCCTTTGGTACCTTGTGGCAGGAAAATTCTCCAGCCCGTGTTGTGTTACTCGGCCGCCAAGCAGTGCTGCCTGTGGTCTCTTTATTTCAAGACCGAGAACTGCTCTTTCCAACCTTCTGTGCTCTCACAGGAGCCCCCGTGGGAGGGAGGAGGGGGGCAGCAGGCAGCCTGGAAGCTCAGTTGCGTTAAACTAAGTCACCCGTCGCTCTGGATGGAAACCCGTTTTTTGCGAAACAACCTTGTACACTCCAGCTCCATTAAACGTTCGAGTGACTTGGATCCATGTAGTTGGGGCACTTGTAACGTCCTTGGAAGTTTAAAGGGTGACCTTGGTTCTTAAGTGGGAGCCTAAATCTGGACTCATGTGAAGCCTCAAAGGTATTTAACTAGTATATACTATCAACTTCTCAGTTTTTATGTAAAATTTCCAAAATTGGTTGGCCCCAGACGCCCGTCATGCCTGTTTACCCCGTGCTCCACCGTCCCAGAAAAACAAACCAAACCCCCAGATGTATCTGGATGGATCAAAACAGTATATCCTAGGTGCTGCGGTGCCTGCTGTTGGACATACCAAGTTTGCATGACATTGTTGAATGAGACGCATCTAGCTTAAGGTCTTACATCTCGTTCTGACACAGAGCTACACATTCTATAATGCTCAGGTAATTTGTTTGAATGAAAGTACAACATCGTATACGTCTTCCTCTGTTTTTTGTTTTGGATATAAGTCACATCTCAATGCAATCTGTTGGCCATATTCACCATGTTGTCTGCTTCTTGCTTTCTGAAAATGTGGTGGTCAACATTCAGGGTAATTATACCCAAGTCGAGTAGGAACATGACAAAGCTAAATCCTGCAGGATCCTTGACAAACTCTTCCCTTTAAGAAAGTTGACCTCCTTCAACTGCCAGCACATCTAGGCACAGTTACTTCCCTGGTTAGAAAGCTCTGTCTCTTCTGTTTTGATTCCATTTCCTTAGGATTTGTTCAGGGATTTTTTTTTTTTTTTTAATTTAAAGATTTTCTTTATTTATTTGAGAGAGAGAGAGTGAGAGAGAGCATGGAGGGGAGAAGGTCAGAGGGAGAAGCAGGCTCCCCATGGAGCTGGGAGCCCAATGCAGGACTCGATCCCACGACTCCGGGATCATGACCTGAGCCGAAGGCAGTCACTTAACCAACTGAGCCACCCAGGTGCTCTTATTCAGGGATTTTTAAGATGCGCTGCCATACTCTTTATTAAGGGTTAATGTCCTCGGTGCTCCTCATTTCCTGGTTTCCTCCAGTGGTAGTGGCGGGAGTCATCCTCGTCCCAGTACTGTTGTAGTAGTGCTTGCACTGATGGCAGCCGTGGGAGTGGAAACAGCAGTATGTTAGATGTAGCTGTTTCTGCCACTGTTTAACTGAGTCCCGATGTGGTTGTATCAGATACAGAAGTATGTGAAGAGCTCTGCACATACAGATTTTCAAAGGGCATCACTGAGATAGTTTTAAAACTATAGTTTTAAAACTATTAGTTTTAAAAGTTTTAATAGTTTTAAAACTATTCACCTACTTCAAGGTCAGGAAAAGAGAATGATGAGAAGAGATTCCTGAGGTTTGTTTTGGAGGAAGTGACTTCCATGCCGTGAGATCCCACGTCCCCTTCTTCCCCCTTGGAGCTCATCAAGCTTGCTGGTCTCTAATGGTGGAGTCTAACTTTTTATCCTTTTAGAAAATCAAAATCTTATTCACATAATTGAAAAGGCGATTTCCAGGAAATATATTAAGAGCACATTGGGATAAGATAAATTTAAGATAAAGATACTTTCTTTATGCTGACTGTTGGAAACTGGTAGCCGCAGCCCTGAATCATCCTAGGTTACAGGCGGTAATTTCCCTAGGCCAAGAGAACGAATGCAGGCCCTCGGCCTCCATCCTAGTGAATCCGTAGCAAGGTGTGGCGTTTGAGAAGCGGGTGGTTGTTCCTAGAGCCCTATCAACAAGCCCTAAGTAGATGCGCGGCACGAGGCTTCAGCCGGGGTGGCCCCCAGGGGAAACAAACAGACTCCCAGCTGAATACTGACACCCCACCGCCAGCCCGGGAATTTCGGCTGCAGGAGGGCTGAGGGGAAGGAGAGCTGGCAGATTGGAAGAACCCCGACCGCAGCTGGCCCTTGCCGCAAGCCCGACTCACACACCCCTTTCAGCGTTGGAGTAACTCCAAGAGCCCCAGGTCAACGAATAAGAAGATGCAACAGCATCCATTTAAACATGATAGGAAAACAAAAGACAGCATTATTTCAGGACAAATGACAGGACTGGATGGAACTGTCTAGATTCAGAGGTGAAGAGCATAAAAACAAAAGCAACAAAGAATACCATGGTGATGCTGTGGAATTTCTCTTAAAAATGATGAAAAGGGATACAGCATGAAAAAGACTAGTAAGGAGTATGCATTTAAATGTATATCGTAAGAAATTGCAGGGGGGAGGGGGAGCAGGTTTTGAACTTGTAAGAAAATTAAAGAGACCATGAATTCTATGAAATGAATTACAGGAATAAAGAAAGAAAAAGCCACAAGAGATTACAGGGAGCTGGCAAAATCGAGGAAACCATTTGATGAGAAAAGTGAAAATATTTCAAAATCCAAACCTGCACTAGCAATATCAGTGAGAGGAATTAGCATTTTTTAAGAAACCAAGTAAAATATCAGGATAGAATGGAGAAAATGGCACCCAGTGTAGAGCTACAGAACCCAGATAAGGAGAGAGTGGATATTCTAGCTGTTGAAGATAATGTTGGTCAAATATATAATTACTCCTTCTGAAGAAAGGAAAAATTGGAGCAGAAAAAAAAATGCAAAAATGAATACAAGGAGACTTGCCTGGAATAACATTCACATGAGTCTGTACATTAAGAGCTTTTTATAGTCTATGAAAATGTATTTCAATAAACAGAAAGTTTTACCAAATCCTTAAACTTGGTAGGAAATATGTTATTTAAAAATCTGGAGGTAAATATAATTATTTAAGGAGTGGCAAGTCATGAAGTTCTAATGATTATTGTTGAGAAATGTAAGCAGGTGTAATCCTTGAAAGAAAGTAGAAAAATAATGTTTCACTGAATGTAATTCACTGTTGCAAAAAAACAAAAACAGGAAAACAATACGTTACCAAAAAGGACGCTAAGAGTCAGTCAGAGACTAGAGTGAGGTGTGCTCACAGATGCTGTGGATGGCTGAAATCCGTGCACTGAGAAACAGCCATGTGGTTAGAGGCAGAAAGATGGCCACTACTTCATCTCCCCCCCGCATTCTAGTGGGGAAAAGGCTAAAGCATATGTAAGCCATATCACAAGTGATAGAACATAGAGGACATATTAAGGAAATTGAAGAAATAAAAAATATAAAATAAGATGAAAATTTGGACATTTCTAACAATAAAGTTATTCTCGAATATTAAAAATGTTTCTTATATTGCATAAAAACGGTATTTTATGCCCTAAAGAGGACAAACGGTCTTCTTAAAGAGAGTTTAAATTTAAATATTTGCAAACATATCAGGGAGTGCAAAAACTAGCCAGGAGTGGAGGAAGGAAGAGGAAGACAGACTCTGGAGAGAGAGAAGGAGGGAGGGTAGAAAGGAGAAAAGGAGAAGATTGCAATAAGAAAAGCTAAGGTAGATGCACTACTTTTTGGAGCCTTCAGCCCACGCCTGATAGCTCATTTCATCTTTTCAGCACCCCCCGCGAGCAGGTACTACTGTTCTTGCTGTGGGCACAGCCAACCGGTGGCATAGAGAGCTAAGGGCTTTGCCTGGGGTGTCAGAGTGGGTGCTGGGGGGCTGAGCCTGTGGGGGTGGGGGTGCAGCCTACAGGCAGTGCCCGGATCACACTGTAGTGCTCCCCAAAGTTGACGCCACCTAAAACATTCAATAGGGTAAGAGAGGTCACTTGCTGCTCACAACTGTAGAAATTAAAGTCACAAAGAAGTTCTCATAAATCTTCAGACATCACACATATTATTGACATATAGAAAGCAAAAACTATAAGATAGTTGAAGAAGAAATCAACATAAATGCATCAGTAGTCACAGACTTTGCTAAATCAGGCAGGTAAGAAATAAAGCTACTATGTGTTTAAAAATGTAATTAATTTTTCAGTTTATCTTAGCTAAACATCCCTGAGAATGTTTCTGCATTTTCATTTATAAAGTCTTTTCAGAAAGACTTTTCTGAGTCTTTCAGAACAGAACTTAAAATCTTTTAGAAAATTATGTGTATTGTTAAAATTATTTCATCCAGTTCTTGGCCTTAGATTATATCTTAATAATGTTTATTATCATTCCATTGATCTGATAGTTCTGCTATTTGACAGACAAGGTTAAAGATAGAAATCAAGCACTTTGGCTTTCTTTTTGTTATGCATTAGCATTGGCCCATGAATGTGACCCTTTTTTCCTTGTTTAGTAACTAAAAATAGCCTATGCAAAAGCAACATGCTTATTCATAACAAATTAGCCAAATTCAAAAAAGGATAAAATTTTAGCATTGTGAGATTTGATACATAGGTTTTATCAGACCCTAGTAGTGGAAATTTAATTTGGTTTAGTCTTTCTGAAAGCATTCTTATTATGTGCATCAAGAACTTTTAATTTTCATAACCTTTGACCTACAAGTTAATAAATTATTTCAGCAACACAGAAGTAGATCTCACCATTATTTATAATATTGAAAATGCAAATACATCCTAAATGTAGCAATATAGCAAAGTGATTACTGAAATAATAAACCCCTCATACATTTGACTCAAATGAAGATATTAAAAGGATGATGCTAATAGTTTTGAATTATCTAAGGAAATAGCTGTGAAAGAAGATATTAAGATAAAAGATCAGAATCTCAAAAACATGTATATAAAATGATCTCAACCATGTAAACAATTATATGAAGAGAAAACATTTAGAAAAAAATGCTGACGTGTATTCCCTGAATCTTTCTGAGTTTTGGGAGGATAAATGAATGTCGTTTCACCCAACTGTTCTATGTTTACAAGTGTTCCAAAATTATAATTTGAAAATAGTGGAAATACTTCCTTTTACTTATTTTTGTAAGTCTCTTCTCTGTGGGATTATCCATTCTTCCCCTTCATGATGGAGGCCTTGGAAAGTGCAAATCCTCAAAAGAGTGTATTTTCAGAAGAGAGGGTCTCTCAGATGAAATAAAACAACTTGCCCTGTTTTCATGTCATGGAAATTCCTAGAGTCTACATTCAGAGCAAAATCCTGAGTATGGAAAATAGGACGCCAATTACGACACTGTCCAAGATGTAAACATTTTATTATGGAACAACCAAACAATATGAAAATCATGTTTCCATTACTGAAAATATCTTGACCATGAAATAAATCTCTTAAACATCAAGACACAGAAAAACTTCAGAATTTGACCGGGCAGTTTCAACATTTAGTACATAAGAATTTCTGGATGGAGTGGAGTGATCCTTTGAAAAAATTATGAATTCAAGGACTTAGCCTCTGAAATTTTGATCCAGTCGGTCTGGGGTAGGGCACAGGAGCTAGAATTGTTGAGTTTCCTCAGGCAATTTATTCTGATGGGCCATTAAGCACAGTCACATTAAACTAACTAACTAGCTTGCTTGCTTGCTTCTTTCGTTCGTCTTTCTCTTCTTTTCTTTTCTTTTCTCTCTTGTTCGTATGATATTTTTTATAGTTTTATTGAAGTATGATTGACATACAATTGACATACAATGACACACATTCAAGTGTGCCCATATGTAAACACCCATGAAACAATCTCCATCTTAAAGACAAACAACATATCACCAGCAAAAATTTCTCAGAACCCTTGATTTTAAAGAATTCCATAGTTTCTTGATTACTATAGACTTGTAATAACCTTAAAATGTACATCTTTAGTCATCTTTTCAAAGTTGGTTTACTATTCTACCAATTTAGTTATTAATCTGACCCCAAAATGTCCTAAAAAAAATGTACTAGAGAAACACTTAGAAATATTTGATCAGATATCTGGGCATCCTGTGGTCTAGTCAAGTTCACACATAAACTTAGCCATCATACTCACTCAGGAAAAAATAGAAAACCTGAATAACTCAGTATCTGCTAAAAAAATTGAATTTTAGCTACTAATCTTCCTACCAGGAATCCTCCATTCCTATGTTTTCCTGGTAAATTCTACTAAACATGTAGGAAGAGCTAGTACCAATATTATACAAATTATTCTAGAAAATTAAAGAGGCAGAAGTATTTACCAACCCATTCTAAAATGCTTTCATTACTCTGATACCAAAATAAGCTAAGATACTATAGTAAATTAAAATTACAGACCAGTGCCAAATACCAATGCAAAATTTATCACGCTCTTATAAAATCATATATAACAATACATAAAATGGGTAATCCATCAATGCCAAGTAGATTTTATCCCAGAAATGCAAGTTTGGCTTAACATTTGAAAATTAATCAATGTAATTTGCCACGTTAGGCAAAAAAGAAAAATCATATGATTGTCTCAACATATACAGAAAAATCATTTGACCTGGGCCAACATTTCCTGATCAAAATCCTTAGTAAGCTAAACTTTCATATTACAAGCTGGCTTTTTCTGTAGAAATCTCAGAAAAGAGATCATTCGTGAATATTCTCACCAAAATTAGACAGTATGTGAATAATATACAATCTTCAACAGGCTTCTCTTAACACAAAATCCTATCAGGCTGATTTGAGTAGATCTAGTCTATTAACATAAATGGACATTTGAGTGAACATTTTGCAGTTTAATCAATTGAAGTCAGAAATGCATTAAAAAAATCCAAATCTTAAAACTTTTATATTTAAAAAATGAAATAGCAGGCAAGTCAGCCTTTCATAGTGAATTTTTCTTATGAATTTTCAAGCAACTGATTAAATACAAGAAGAAAAAAGTAATTCCAATGAACTTTGGTAAACACAGAAATTTGAAAAAGACGAATGTTTATGTCTAATAATCAATGAAAATACTATTCTAAAATGACTTTCAATACTGTTTTCTTCAAATAATGTCACACTTTGACTTGGAACCAACATCTTTGCAGCACATAGTTACACTGAGTGAACTGAAGTGTGTGTGCACTTGCATTCTAAATCTGTGGTTCCCTAGTCTGCATCACAGACTGTACGTATCTGCGACACGTACAGAAATACTCAGATACATAGAACTCGGAAACTTGGAGGAATTGGAAAGCCAGAGAGAGAAACACACAAGAATCTTTTTTTTTTTTTTTTTTTTGTTAGAAAAATATCCACATAATTTTGATGACCAGTCATGTTTGAGGACCACTATTCTAAATAACCGCCTGGGATGTTCCTCCCTAATCAAGACCTATATTTTGGCTTCATTAGATACCGAAGGGAGTTTCTCAAATCCACCCCAATGGCTTACGAGACTTTGATAACACCCCACATTGTCTCCACGTCACTGCAGTGTTTTCTTCTGCACACTTCGGTTTGGGGTTGCATTAGTTGGATTCGATAGATAGTAACAATTTTAGTAGCCTCTTGTCATTTATCATTCCTCTCTCAGCTTCACTGTAATGAGAATTGCTTCAAAGCCAAAAGAATGAATAATGCTAGTCCTTGGGCTAATTAATGGAACTCTTGTCACTTTATGTCCGGTATAGTAACTAAATATTGCTGATGAAACAGGTCCAAATTTCACATGCACTGTGGGCCATTTTACAGACCTTTAACTTAATTTGGGGCTTTCTAGAACATTGATGCTAGACCTGTGTGTTCCACAATGGAGAGGGATAACTAACTTTCTTGTGCTAATTTTCTTGATGTTTTGAAATTATTATCCAATATAAGGACCTCTCTTCCATAAGGGCCACTAAGGCAGTTACTGAAAAACCCTGTACCCATGAAAAGGGGTGGGAGTTGAATGGTATCTCAAGAGAAATATTCACATTCTCACTGCATTGAGAAGAGGACTCAATGATTTTATTTAAATCAATAAATAATGAGCATAGAAACCATAATCAGGTTCTAAATCATTCTAGGTTGAAATACAGGGAGATAGCAGAAGGAAGAAAAGTAGATTGAGAGCATACGGGGGGAGAAAGACACCTGGGAGAATCTCAGCAGAGCCTCGTCAGGTTATCTGTCTAAGCTGACCATCGGCGGGCTGGCTGCCTGAGGACTTAACATATGTCTAGAAGTATCTATTTAATACAGGCTTCCAGTGTAACTAGTACTATAACACCCACTCCTAACTCAGATTTCTTTTAAATAGATAAACCTTTATTTGTGTTTAATATGAATGAGAAAAGGAATAGCCTTGCTTTTCCAAATCATGTGACGCTAACAACTCGTTTCTGCCTCCTCATTTTGGAGAAGTCTGGCCTTTCTTCCCCTAGGAAAGTTGGCTTTTTTTTTTTTTTTTTTCTTTTCTCTTTTTTTTACTACAGCATGGGGTCCGCGCATTCACACATGTCTCCGTGTTGCCGGTCAGTCTGGTGTTGTGCTACGTTGACTGACCAATGAAGTCATAGTCAGTGGAATGTTTGTGAATGTTTTCCAAAAAAATCCTCTTCCTGGGTGAACGTGGTAGGGTCAGTGCTAGGATAGAAATGCACCCAGAAAGTGAGAATGCTTGCAAGGATGGAGGAAGAAAAGTCAGGAAGCAGGGAGTCAAGAAAAGTACCACAGAGGTGAACACATATGGAAGTCTTAGAAAATGAGCAAAACCAGGTGGGTTGGAAAGGTGGTACAGGCTCTGTTTTTGTTCTGATTTCACTTCCTCATTTCCACTTTGTGGAACAAATTATGGCCTGAAAGCAGTAAGAACAGTAAAAACAGTAATGTTCTATGTGTAATGTGTGTTGATATTATTAACATTATGAACTATCTAGTTCATAGTGTTAACCTCCCTGTCTCCTGATCCTGGCTTCTGGGTTAAGTTTAGTAAAGGAGTTTAGTAAAGGAATCCCAGTGTCAGTCTGGTAAAATCGCTGGTCACCTGACTCGCACACGGCCACACCACCAGGAGGTCGTCCCCGTCCAGGCTGTTCTTCTGTGCACGAGAGACAGCGCAGCTGAAGGAACACGCAGACCTTTCTCTCGATGACTGAGAAAGTCCTCAGGGGAAGTGACCGGTCTGAGTACCTGGGAAGTCTCCAAACCACAGGGCTCCGTGCCCAAACCCCCAAGTACAAGCTCATGGCCACAGCTCTTCCTCCTGGTCCTTTGTCCCTCTGTCACAAAGCCCTCTTAAGGTCCTCCTTCAGGACTTCTCCAAGGCAGAACTACCTGGATGATTTATACTTCTATTCCTAACGTCTATTGACTTAGTTTGCATCTGGCTTTTCTCTTTCTAACGTCACTACTAAAAGGGGTGGGGGGGGGGCGCGTGAGCCTGGCAACCAGCAGGGGCTTGTGCAACTCAGACTTCCTAGAGACCCTTGGTTTTCAGTTGGCAAACAGGGCAGTAGCCACATCACATCACTATCCAGGTGTTCTGTCCGCAACATTATTACCCACCTCTCTTTGCCCTGTCTACATGGGCTTTTCTTTTAATAGTAGAATTGTGATTTACAAGATACTTCTCCTTTATACACAAGACTATTATTGTTACCTTAATACGATAGGTTTCTTCTCTTGATTCTTTGGATAATACCACTTACTGGACATAACTGTAAATAACATTGTGACAAAGGAATGATTCCTGTATCGCTAAGACTTTTCAGAGTTACCGCTGTTCTCTTTGTACAGTAAGAGATGATTTCTCTGATGCTTTCAGATTTTTAAAGTTCTTTCCGCCAAAGTCATAACATTTTTAATTAATGTAGGTACTGAGATCCCTCACTGCAATTAGTTTATCAGAAATAGGTGTGTGTTTACTGTTTTACGGTGATGTTTTCTTTCTTTCTTTCTTTCTTTCCCTTTCTTTCTTCCTTCCTTCCTTCCTTCCTTCCTTCCTTCCTTCCTTCCTTCCTTCCTTCTTTCTTTTAAAAAAATAGAGTATCAGTATGTGTTTTATATGCGTAATCATCCTAAGAGGAAGCAACTTTGATTTACAAAGGGGAAAACGATGTGCTGGATTCAACTGGCGAATGGGAGGGTCTCCCTCAGAAGATGCGTACTTACTAATTCAGTGGTGAAGTGGACAGAGGAACGTATGCCAAGAGTATGTGAAAATTGAATGAAACGGTTTCGAGTCCTGAGTTCAAACTGCCACTTGACCTGTACATTTAAGAAGATGGGCTTCTCTCTCCAGGAAGCAAACGCAATGTACCGTACCGTAATGACCCGGAAAGCTGATAGAGGTCACAGAAAATGTGTAGAGAGCCCAGGAGACGACATTGGCAGCCCAGTAGTTAACTCCAGAATAAACAAGTCTGCCCTGAAGAAATAGTTATTGTTAATTGACAGAAGCTTAACCTTTCCACACCCCGTTCATCGGTAACAGTCAAGCTTTGTAAAAGTTACTCAAACTCTTCAAAAACATTTTTACAAATGTTGGGACAATTTTTTTCTTTTCCTTAGTTAACAAAGGAAATAACGTGATATTTAGATGTATAATTGATTTGTCCTCAGTATTACTGGTGGAGAACTACTAGCCTTACTGTTAGAAAAGATTACCAAAAAAAAAAAAAAAAAAAGGATTACAAAACCTGGAGGGTGGTGCACGGTGACCGTGAGAGCCATTGCTGAGGCCTCTCTCATTTGTCACTACTAAACCGTCTTTCCCCGTCCCTTGGAAAATCAGCTCAGGTGTGCCTCAGAGGATCCTGACTGCTGTAACACCTTTCAGGTTCAAAGTCAGCCACCCGCTAGTGGTATCTAGCAATATTTCTCATTTTCGTCTGATCATGTTAGTGTGTTCAACTGTCAGGTTGCTGGACACACATTCGCTGTGACCCCATACTGCTCAGAAATTTGCAGAGTGGACATAGCAATCTGAAATCAAGTCAAGGAATAGCACAGGACTTCTTTTCTTATGTAGAACTTTGAAGCTCAAGGACCACTACAGGACCTGGAAAAACAAACAAACAACAACAAAACCCCCCAAAACTAGAAGAGCATTATTGTAAAAATAAATACCAAGTGAATAAATAGCTATAAATAGAGCCCAGTACTTTAGGATGAAATCTTCAAAATTGATTTTATTTACCTAGAAGATACCTAGTGCCTTTTCATTGCGGCTTTCTTGATGTTGTCAATCAATTTGACAGGACACTTTTCTTGTGAACTTGTCAGAGTCAAGAGTCTTCACATTTCGACCTTGACAATTTGCATGACTAAGATAATCCTTCAGAGCAAGTACAACTGCATCCGGTTGTTCCCTTGCACTTTTCAAGATTCAGTCATCTTCATAAGTACCTATTTGTTACAACTTTGACATATTCTTGAGACCTTCCAGTAAACAGTAATCCTGATTTCCAGAAAATCAGCATCTAGATGTCAGTCAACAACCATTTTATCTTTCCTTGGAACCAGTAGTGTGTCGCCACCCACGTAACCAAATAGCTTTATTAACTGAGAATAGAATTAGGGAATAGGCATCTCAGGTTGAGTACCAAAAAGAAGGCTCTCTTCTTCAGGAAAGAGAAAATTCTTCTTTGAATATTTATGTCCTCTTCAACACAGCAAGTTTCTCCTGGATTTATTTCTATATTTGAAGAGCAAAATAGTCGCTTTATCTGTATACAGTTTGTAAATACTGCCATTTTATCACATGGAGTTACTTCATAGTCATTCTGTTTTATAAAATCTGTGTTTAGAAGGTGTGCTGAATTTTGAAAGAGTATATATATCACGTCATCATCATAACACTTCCCTGTGTTTTAGACAGCCACGAAATAGAGGCCAGGGACAAGGAAGAAACAGTGGATCCCAGGACATAGAGGAAATGTGGATTTCATTCTTAGAAATAGCAAAATCTATTTATCATTTGCTGTTCGTAAACTCTTCCTCTGTAGGGGACTTTTACCTTCAAAGGTTATAACTTAAAGCAACAGTTACGGAATCAGTGAGTAAATCCTGGCCTTACATTGTGGGGGGACCAATCTGTAAAAATGCACAACCACATATTAGACTTTCTGACTGAGATTTGGCATAAATTTTGCATTCTATTTCATAAGTGCACAAGCAGCAATTTATTTAAGAGTCTAAATCAAAGTAGTCTATTTGAAAGGAATTTCAGTTGTATGTGCAAAATTAGAGGAAGTTAAACATAAAAAGGAAAAGTAAGATTCAGATATTTAAGGAAAATACAGATGGAAGCTTTTTTGTCATAAAAAATAATTTTAGATTTTATTGTATCTTTTACGTTAATTAATTTTATCATTGAATACATTTCTCAGTTTTAAATATTATTTTTAGAGAAAATGCTAACTAGCATATTTCATATATAGAATAAAAAAAGGAATATTGCTATATGAATGTCATATAGTCTCAACTTACAAAATATTTGAGTATCTGGTCCTTCCTAGTTTCCAAGTCATCGGTAGTATTACTGGATTATGTATAGAAATTGATAGGATATATATATATATATATATATCCTATCCTGTATATATGTAGGATATATATATGGCAGACATATATATATGGCATATATATATAGAATATATATATGGCAGACATTATCATCATGCCCTAGAAAGGATAAATGTATTACACAATTTATATACATAGCAATATAAACTTCCAACTTACCCTTAACAGAAATATTTCCATTGATGAAAACACTTTTTAACCTTTAGAAGAAAATCAGCAAACCTAGTGTTATAACATAGAGACTGCATTTTCTAATTTTTTAATAAATAGATTGAATTTTTTATTTTTACTGTTGACTTTTGGGAATGGAAATGTTTTGAAAATGATACTTTTTGCTGTGCGTGTATTTAGAAACTGGAAGCATTTGTGTAGAGGGAGGATGCTGGGTTTGGATTAAGTTATCCTTTGTAAAAGAGCATCATGATTTTCCACAGAGGGGTATTATTAATGCAATAAGATGTTTTAATAAATTAGAAATATTTGAGCTGAATAAATATTCAAGTACAGTTTTTTGGGTTTAAATCATACTGAGAGGGATGAAATAGGTCTTTAGATGAGTTTGCTACTTGCCATGAGTTTATAGGATAAAAAAGATGAAAGAACTGGATTTTTACTTTTCATCCTGAATAGATTTTTTTCTTTTAAAACTTGTCTACAATGCGAAAATGAGGTTCGGAATAACAAGCCAGCTGATCTTTAAACAGAGTATTTTAAATGATCTGGAATTTTTAAATGATCTATTGGGGTTTGGGGAGTGATAACCTTCAAGGGTTATAACTTTGTTAGGTTAGAAAGGAAGGTTAGAAAGGAAAATCTGGAGCTTGTCTAGAAAAAGAAGAGAAGTTCACTCTTCTAAGTAAAGAGAAATAGACATGAGATTAAGGGTTGAATTCCATGGGACCAACTGGTGGAGGTCTGTGGATCCACTATGAGTAATTTCATGCAGAAAGAAATGAGGGTGAGAAGGGAAAATTATTCATAAATTAAAAAATAGGTCAAAGAAATTATTTTGGCAGGGACATTTGACATTGTACAAGAAGAAATTTATAGAGATATAGGATTTCGATCTGAAGTGAAAAGAGACGTCCTTAGAAGTTTCTAAGAGAGGTTTTCTTTGGGAAGGTAGTACAATGTAATGAACTCTTCACTTTCTCCTTAAATGTGAATTGAAAAGATCGGTAGGTCATCACAACTGCTGGTGAAATGGAATTCTTCCATGCCAAGATGATAGACTGAATTCTTATGTTAATTTCTCCTCCCCAAAGCCTTGCTAAATGATATTCAAATAATAAAAAGACGTAAGTCCACACTGATGAAGACTGTGGGAAAAGGCCATCAGTGGATGCTAGAATGTTCACAGACAGGAAGCTTAGAGGGAGTCAATGAACTTGGCTGAATTCCAAGGAGAGCCATGAAACAAAACTATCTGGGGTTCCAGAACAGTCATTGGCTCCTCCCCAAACCCCGTGTGACTGCTGCAGTGGGCTGTTTACCCAAATGGCATGTACATCACCCTCCAAGCATTTCCTGTTGACAGATCCTAGCTGTCACCACTGAGGCTACAAGTGTCAAAGTCTTACTTATGAAGACTTCTTCACTTCTCAGGCGTGAGCATTTGACTCAAACCTCAGCAATCAGATATGATGACATTTTGAGAGACTTCTGGGGATGGTTATCTCACTGAGGGTAAAGAGAGTACTAGGAGAAGTCACCCTTCTTCTGCACCATATTCATTGCTTCTACTTAGGATACGTGGACTTGTATAGCCATTTGTGACTAAGGGACAAGTCTGTGAGCCTCTGAGCTAAATGACGTCATTGAAATTCTTGAATTAACCCAGGAGTAACATACGTCCATATCTGTAGATGGTCCACACTGTTAAAGCCACATTATTTAAATATTCTGTTACTTGAGGCCCAAAGTCTCCTGACAGGTAGACAGCCTCAAATAAAGCCTGTCAGTTGACAAGCTCCAACCCTGTCCATCGAGCCCCAGGCACGTTCGTATTGCCCAATTCTAAAATATGAACACATAGGGCAAGGATTACCAGGCGTGTGAGGAAGGCCTGTAACAGGGTTCTAAGAATATCAGAAAAATTACCACGGAAGAAAAAGATATAATTCAGTACAAAGAACATAAATTTAAAACTAAAACCTCTAATTAGTATCCTCAAAAAATTCATTGCCCCTCAGAACTCATCTAAGAGACTAAAAGCACGAACAGCTAAATAAGTAATATGTGATAGGTGCATCTTGTTTGGATTCTGATTCAAATAGTCTTTTGAGGGAAAAAAATTATGTTGAGATAAATAGGAAAACATGAATATGGGCTAGATATTAGATGAAATCAGGGAATTAATTGTGTTAGGCAAGAAAAGGGCATCATATTACATGCTGAAAATACTCATATTTTAAGGAAAGTAATGATTAATTTCTTGTACAGACTGATGTATAAATTGATAAAAGAATATTATTCTGGACTTTGCTGAGACAGGGCGAGAAAAAAAGGAGCAGATAAGTAATATAGTAAATTCTTGGTAACTATTAGATTTAGGTGATGGGATGAGTTACAAGAATATTTTTTTAAGACATAGTTGCTCCTAAGGAAAAGGACTGAGAAGGTTAAGAAAAGAGAGAAGAGATTTTCTTGTCATTTTAGGGCTTTCTATACTATTTGATTTTTTTAAATCATATATTTCTATGGAAAACAAATCTTAATTGTTCCAGCACAACTGTGAGGTTGAGGTAATAAGATTGCCAACCACACAAAGTATGTGTGTGTGTGCATGTGTGTGTGTGCCCGTGTGCCAAGTGAATATTAAAAATAAGAATTCAATCTAGCCGACATGGGTAGAGGAATGTGATGTGGTAAATCAGGCAAGACATACCTAGGCAAATGAGGTTTTATTCAAGTCCTACAGAAATAATGGGTCATGTACATATTGGCTAGAAATTGATTAGAAATTTGGCAATTGAATATATTCTCTAACTGTTAAAAAATTAACAGTTTTATGGACGAAGACTAAGTCAGGTTAAGTTGAGTAACTTGCCCAAGTTCACAGATCTCTGAATGTCAAAACTAGAAGTCAGACCCAGATCTACCTATCTCTAACCCCATGTTTTTCCCACTCTGAAACAATGCAGGTGAGAAATAAAGACGTGGAGGGTGGCTTTTCATGGGGATGAAAGTTGTGGAGACAGGTGCAGTGACCCTGTAGCCGTGGGGGAGGGGGAGGCTGGAAGTGAGAGCACAGGCAGACCACGGCAGAGAGTTCGAGTTTGGGAGGGAAGAAGAGGATGAAGCCATAGTGCACCAGGCCACAGTCATGAGGGAGTAGTGAATTTTTAGGGAGGGAAAACGTTTTGCTCTTTATCCATTCTGAAATAGATTTTTTTTAAAAAATGGAATGTATTACATTACAAAGCAAATGCTACATAAAGGAATCCATTGTAGGAAGATATATTGATAAAAGCAAGCTTGGTGGGAGAAAGCTAAATATTTCAGAAAAGGTGGTGGTTAAGAAGCAGATAAAAGGGGTTCTGGGCTGAGACTCAGGTTCTCCCAGAGTGATAGAGAGAAGTGATGGGAGAGCCACCGGCGTTCCTAAACTCCAGCTGATGGGAGCTCGCAGTGCCTTTCATCCCTGCTTCTTGACCACTGTGACACAGCAAAATATAAATAAAACAGTATCAAAAAATTAGTGAACAAAAGCAGCGTTGCCAAAAATCTTTACATCGTAGATTAATTTAAAATTCTCCTATACCTTGATAAAGAGACATTGAATACCAGTCATTATTATAAACTCATGTGTTTGAGAATGAAAAATTGTAAAAAGAATTAACTGCCTAAACAAACCTCATAAACTTTTCATACCAAATTCATCAATAGACTCAACCAGTTTTTAATATAGAGAAGTTTATATATTCCCAGCGCATAGTTTTCCATTTCAAAAGTTACCTGGTTAAGAAAATACACTGGGAAGCTCTCTACATCCATTTGACATCGAGATCTCATTTTACTGACTCATAATTGGGATTCTTCATCGATTTCTTAAACAAACATTTATAGCAAATCTCTGTTCCAGGCACTGGGGCTCTACGGGCAAATAAGGCCCAGTCGTTATTCTCAAGGAACTCAGGGTTTCTTGTGGAAAATGAGCATGTAAACTTCCAAGTGACGTCGTTGTGCCATGACATTCAAGCAGACAGGATGCCAGGAGGCGCAGCTCTCACGTACGCCTCTGTCTTTGCTTGCAGGGCAGTGGGGAAAGGACATTTCGGGAGCCGGACACACCAGGTGGTGAACTGGGTGCTTCCTTATTATAAACCGTGATGCTCTGCCCCTCGCAGGGTCCTTAGGAAGACTGACGGACGTGCGGTGTGTGTCACTAGCAGTACGGAGCCGATTGGGGAGGCCGTGCTTGTTCCACGCTTGACAAATAACGTAGTGAGTGGCTAGCATGTGTGATGAACTCCTCAAGATGTCGGGGAAACCAGAGAGAACAAGGCAACCCAGGGTTCTTGGAGCTGAGATTCTGCCAACATGAGTGGCTAGGGAAGGTCTCTAGGTCAAGACATTTTCAACAGAGATGTGAACGCCTAGGAGTCAGACAGGGAAGAATAGGAAAGAGAATGTCTGCACCAAAGACCCTGGGATCGAAATGAGCCCGTTGATTTTGAAACTGGGAGGAAACCAATGTTTCCAGCTGGATGACAGTGTGGCAACCAGATAAGTGGCACAAGATGAAAGATCCAGGAGGTGGGAACAGATAGGAATTCTCAAAACCAGACTGAGGGGTTTTGATTTGTATCCCAAGCTGGGATATGAGCAGGAAAGCAACATAACTTGATGTATACCTTAAAATAAATATTTTAGCTAGGGTGTGTACAATTTGTAGCTGTGGTACGCATTGCCGTTAATACTGACTGACTGGCACTTTCTTCTGTAGCAGAGCCAGTCGTCTCTTCTGTTTGTAAAATAACCTGCTAAAACAAGCAATTAACAATCTTATTTTCTGAAACTAGTGTGATTCAATTAGCCCTTCTTACAAGATAGCAGTATTCTGGCCAGCCTTCAGAAAAGAAATCATTGCAGAACCAAGTGGTTAAATCAGATAAAGAGTCAAAGGATCTCAAATACAATTATTTTGTGAGTTGAGAAATAAGCTTAATTTTAATCTTTTTTTTAATATGCGCCCCACAACAGAATCAATTGGGTGATTCTCATTTTGTTTAATGATGCCCCAAGGATCCAAATGTTTGATTCCTTTTCAAAAAGGATAAGCAATTATGAGAAGCGCTTTCAATTAATTTATTCAAATTTAAACTGGCACTATTTGAGAGATAATTTGGAAATATTTGGGAGATATTCAAAAGGAATTAATTTGAGGTAACGACAAAGGATACCTGCCCATAATTTAATTTACCAAATATTTTAAACTTTATCTAGCAAATTCTAAAAAGAAAAATATGGTCTGAGTTTTATGACAAGATAGTTTTAAAATTGGCTTGTCCTTTTTCTCATTAGTTAGAATTATGGTAAAAAATTGATCTTATGAGAGGCAGATTATAATATAACCAATTTATTCACTTCTCAGTCCTTTGCTCAAGATCAAAAAGTACTACCTTGGTATGAATAAGAATGATGACCTCTTTTGGTGCTTCAGTATTTATCTGTTCCTTTCTAATGCATCAGAATTACAAACGGATGCATTGTAGTAATCTTTGGTTTTAGCATTAAATAAAAGATCAAATGTTAGTAGCATAGGCCGCCCAGGAGGGGAAGTAGGTGCTAACCTTTGCAGGGTGATTTGTCAGTACGTAGAAAGAAGGCCTCTTGGCCTCCTGTGAGTCATGAAATTTTCTAGAAATGTCTTCCTTTAGCTTAGGGAATGAATCATTGAAAATTCTTTTATATGTTTGAATTAGTAAAATATTTTAGTTTGAATTATTTATCTGAATACTTTGGAAGTTCTTCGGTGGCACAAAAAGAATAAAAGATTTGACTGTGGGATAATAATCACGGACTAACCATTATATGGTCCTTACTGTGTTCCAAGCACCATTTTAAGTGCTTTGCACAGATAAACTTTAAGACTCACTACCTTCTAAGATTGTGTTTGTTCCCATTTAACATACACTGAGCCCCTGAGAGTTTCAGTTACTTGTCCTGATTGTACACGTATTAAATGGCAGAGCTATGGTTTGGACCTAGCCAGGCTGGCTCTGATTCAAGGGTTTTAACCATCAGTCCCTACCGGAGGTGGCTTGGCCGTGGAGAATGGCCAGGGGTTAAGAGCAGGTGGGACACTGCAAGGAGCCCGCGCAGAGTACAAGGCCCTGGGAGCTGGAAACGGAAGGAGCCCAGGAAGGAGGAAGCACAGCTTGAAGTGAAAGCATTTGGCTGAGTGTAATATCTCAGCCAATCATTCACTAACTCCTGTTTTTAATGGAGCCAAAATAAAACTTACAAAGTTCTGCTAATTTCTCGATTTCTCACTTGGATTTTAAAAATCCTCTGTGGGAAACGGTTTATGTCAAAATGACCCCATGAGCATTCAGACAAAATTAGGAATGTTACTACATCCCACCTATCTGTGAGATGCTTCCTACGATGGATTTAATGCTCATAAAACATTTTCACAGAAAGAAAGTACACCAGGCTTGTTCTCTGTGCCATTTGTCGAAGAACACGTATGCTTGCTTGCACACGGGTATGTGATGGATGGATGCTGTTGGCCAGGAAGGATCTGAGTCATAGCTCTCACTTGGACAAGAAATAACAACTAGTGATCAGTCAAAACCTAGTGCCTTTCCATCTTATTTTCGAATCTGTACTATTTTAATGCAATGCACGATTTTAATGAGGCAAGATGATAGCTATGAATAAGTGAGGTTGTGAACCTAACTAAGTCACTTTGGACCATAACTTGAGAGTTTTTAAAATCTAGGCACTAATGACAATGTATTAATAACCATTGTTTTTCTCTGTCAAGGGTCAAAAGTGAAAGAAACAATTTTAGTTGAATATAAGTCTCAGAGAACAATTAATTTCCATCAATTATACCTTATTTTTCACTAATCCATTCAAAAAATATTTATTGAATATTTTTTATGTGCCAGCTACTAGGTTAGTGCTAAAATATATTTCCATAAAGTTTTATGATGTCCTTTCCGAACTGTCTGTGGAAAACTGGGGGGACAGGTGGCCAGAAATAAACTATATTTTATCAGTGATTCCATGATGCAGATATTAACCTGAGTGTATTCCTTCATGATTTCTGAATTAACTGGTTATAAGACAGATATACCAGAAAATGTAATCTTAAAAAAAAATAAGATATATATATATACACACACACACACACACATATATAAATGTGTATATATATATATATATATATACACACATACACATAAATGTGTATATATATATCTAATTGAGGTAGTGCTTGGTATAGAGTAAGCTCTCAATAAATATTTGCTGCTATTTTTTGTTGGTATTTTTCCAATTGTATAATTAAATCACTGAAGAGAATTCCTTAATACCTGATATGTGTTGTTTTGATCTTTTTTTAATTAGTTATTCATGGAAGAATAACTTTGTTATGTATAGTAAATGTTGTCGTTACCTTACCTAATTACCTAAAATTAAATCAATTTTTTTAACCTCTTAACCTGATCATCTTTCTGCCTTACATAAAACAATGTTCGGTTTCCTCCTTTGTTTGATTTTGCTTCCTAACATCTCTTTGACTTTTAAAAGAAATCATGCTTTTTTGGGTCATGCTTAAAGTGTCAAGTTCCTAAGCATCTTCCTGAATTAACTACCTGCTGTCTCCACTGAGTCTCGAAACACATGGTCTCAAGATGGGTCAGTCTCTTCATTTGTTCACATGAGAGCATGAAGCGAAAGACAGGAAGTGTTTCCTCCAACGGGCTTCTCTAGCTGTGGCACAGATCCTTTCAGAGCCACACATCATAACCACCTGTCTTCACCGCCACTCTGAATACACACATCATAGACAAGATAATTCAGATTCATAATATTTTCTATTAAGCAAAATCCAAAAACCTATGTACCATGTGCTGGATTTTGTTTCCTCCCAAAAGAGAAACAAATTTGATGGCAAAGTGCCACTTATGAAAACATCCTGTACTTCCCTTCTCTGGATTTAATGTTTCGTGGAGGGTAGGATATAAACTACTATGGTGAGAAACATAGAGTTGACTGAAAAGGGCAGTGGGGTAGGATGGAGATGAAGGTGTAAGGACTGGCTGAAATCGAAATCCTTGGAGGAAGAAATGGCCGCCTGTGTTTTTTGTTTGTTTACTATTTTAATTACACAAATAATCCTGTTAATATCTGAAAATATTAAAGGAGAACTAAAAGTCTCAAAAGTAGAGCCTTTGAATTCTACCTTATTCTAGTTTTCTCTAGCCCACTCACAATTTGTTTTAATTTTCAAGTAAAAAAGTGTTTATAAACAACCCCAGTAAAACTATAGTTCTCATAAAAATGCATATAATCAACAATTTATGTGTATTTCATTGATCAGTTCTTCATCTTTTTTTTTTTTTTCCTCGCCATTGTGGTTAAAAAGGTGAATGAGACATGAATTCTTAATCCCATCATCTTTCCTGAGGTTCATTCATCTGTTTCTAACCTTCTACTGGACATGGCCAACTAGGTGTCCCAGGCACCACAGTGTCCAGAAAAAATTTAGCCTACCTTCATTTGCTGTTTTTCTTGGAGTGCTACTTTTCAGTTATGCCAGAAAACTTGGGAGTCATTTTTATATTTCCCACCTTGCTGCCAGTCACCAAAATCTGATTATTCCTGCTATGATATCCCACGGTTTCTCTCTTGTTCTCTATCCTCTTTTCCACTCTTACAGATGTCCTAATTTAGACCATTATCTACACCCTGGACTATTACAATGACCTTTTTATGTGTACTAGCTTTACATTAATTTCTCTAGACTTCAGTCTATACTCCACACCAGAGTTAAAATATCTAATTATATATATATTATTATTATATATGTATATGTAATCATATAATAATAATACATATATAATCATTAAATAGTAGAACAGATCAATGAAAGCAGGAGCTGGCTCTTTGAAAAGATTAACAAATTGATAAATCTCTAACCAGACTCATCAAAAAAAATAAAGGGAGAGAGATAGAGAAAAGAGAAAGGACTCAAAGAAAATCACAAATGAAAGAGGAGAAATAACAACCAATGCCACAAAATTCAATTATAAGAGATTATTATGAAAAACTATATGCCAAAAAATTGGATAACCTAGAAGAAATGGATAAATTCCTAGAAATGTATAACCTACCAAAACTGAAGCAGGAAGAAATAGAAAATTGAAGTGACTGATTACCAGCAAAGAGACTGAGTCAGTAATGAGAAAATTCCCAACAAACAAAAGTCCAGGACTAGACAGCTTCATAGCTGTCTACCAAGTACTAGAGAAGAGTTACTAGCTATTCTTCTGAATGTATTCCAAAAACTAGAAGAGGAAGAAAAACTTCCAAATTGATTCTGTGAGGCCAGGATTACCTTGAGACCAAATCCAGATAAAGACTACACTGAAAAAGAACTACCAATATTCCTGATAAACATGGATGCAAAAATCCACAACAAAATACTAACAAACAGAAACCAACAGTACGTTGAAAAAACCATTCACCCTGATCAAGTGGAATTTATTTCCGGGATGCAAGAGTGGTTCACAAGTCC
This sequence comes from Potos flavus, assembly GCA_028534135.1. Taxonomy (NCBI): domain Eukaryota; kingdom Metazoa; phylum Chordata; class Mammalia; order Carnivora; family Procyonidae; genus Potos; species Potos flavus. Next base: position 2,446,904 of record CM052884.1, read on the forward strand.
ATCAGTGTGATACATCACATCAGTAAGATAAATGATAAAAACCATATGATCATTTCAATAGATGCAGAAAAAGCATTTGACAAAGTACAACATCCATTCGTGATACAACATCCATTCATGCCTCAACAAAGTAGGCACAGAGGGAACAAAACATAATAAAGGCCTTATATAAAAAACCTACAGAGAACATCTTACCAATGGTGAAAAACTGAGAGCTTTCCCTAAGGTCAGGAACAAGACAAGGATGTCCATTCTCACTACTTTATCCAGCATAGTGCCAGAAATCCTAGCCATAGAAATCAGACAAGAAAAAGAAATAAAAGGCATCCATATTGGTAAGGAAGAAGTAAAACTTTCACTATTTGTGGATGACATGATACATAGAAAACCCTAAAGACTCCATAACAAACTACTAGAACTGATAAATGAATTCAGTAAAGTCACAGGATGAAAATCAATGTGCAGAAATCTGTTGCGTTTCTATACAGTAATAATGAAGCATCAAAGAGAAATTAAGAAAATGATCCCATTTACAATTGTATGAAAACTAATAAAATACCTAAGAATAAACCTAACCAAAAGATGAAAGACCTATACCCTGAAAACTATAAAACATTGATGAAAGAAATTGAAGACCACACAAAGAAATGGAAAGACATTCCTTGCTCACGGATGGGAAGAACAAATATTGTTAGAATTTCTATACAACTCAAAGCAATCTACATATCTAATATGATCTATATCAAAATACCAACAGCATTTTTCACAGAACTAGAAGTATTCTAAAATTGTACAAAACCACAAACGACCCCAAACAGTCAAAGCAATCTTGAAAAAGAGGAAGCTGGCGGCATCACAATTCCAGTCTTTATGTTATATGACAAAGCTGTAGTAATCAAAACAATATGCTACTGGCAAAATAAAACCTTCTGCACAGTGAAGGAAACCATCAACAAAATTAAAAAGCAATCTATCATTGTCCTCACTCATTAGGTAAATGCAAATCAAAACCACAATGAGATATTACCTCACACCTGTCAGAATGGCTAAAATAAAAAACATGAGAAACAGGTATTAGTGAGGATGTGGAGAAAAAGAAACACTTGCACTGTTAGCAGGAATGCAAACTGGTGTAGCCACTCTGGAAAACAGTATGGACATTCCTCAGAAAGTTAAAAATAGAGCTACCCTATGATCCTATTTGCACTACTAGGTATTTTTCCCCAAAAGACGAAAAGACTAATTCAAAGAGATAAATGTGTGTTTATTGCAGCATTTTTTACAATAGCCAGGATATGGAAGCAGTCCAAGTGTCTATCAGTAGAGGAATGAATAAAGAAGATGTGGCAAATACACACACATAGACACAATGGAATATTTCTCAGCCATGAAAAGAATGAAATCTTGCCATTTGCATTGACCTGGATGGATCTAGAGAGTATAATGTTAAGTGCGATAAGTCAGAGAAAAACAAATATATATGTGGAATTTAAGAAACAAAACAAACAAGCAAAGGAAAAATAAAAAAAAGTGAGAGAAAGACAAACCCAGAAACAGACTCTGAACTATAGAGAACACACTAATGGTCACCTGAGGAGAGGGCGGTGGGCGGATGAGTAAAATAGGTGATGAGGATGAAGGAGGGCACTTGTGATGAACACTGGGTGTTGGATGAAAGTGTTGACTCTAATACCTGAAACTAGTATCACACTGTATGTATGTTAGCCATATTGGAATAAAAATAAAAATAAAATAATTACATATATAATATATATTCTTATATGTATGAAGTGGGTTTTATATCCATCAGGACTAACCACAGTGCATTGTACTTCATGGTTAACTTGTTGGGCTCCCCAGCTACATTCCTTTATCAAACTCTGAGATCAGAGACTTTGTGTGTGTATACATCCTCCTCTCTATCAGGGACCCGGCTGGCTGCCTGCTCACATTAGGTGGATACTATTTGTCAGTGAGTAAACATTCTGTGTCAGAATGTTGTGTATGCCACATGATTCTGTGTTGTCCGTCTTTACTCATTCTTGAAGAACTCTCTCTTGTGGGACCAAAGGTGTACATTTTGTAGAGTTTCTACAAGCTGCTGATCCTGGATGAGTGTATCTATTTTATGGATTTTAAATAGATATCTGTGTTTCCATACCCAATGGGAGGATTGTTCAAAAAACACCCCGTGGACTCCTAATCCATCTTTATATTAGATGGGTATAGTAAATATAAAGCATACTAAAAACTTAAGATAACCTCCAGAAAAAAAAAAAGAGTAATTAGAATGTACCATTTATTGGGTAAATTTACTTTTAAATTCTGGGAATGTGACCAAGAACCTTAAGATATATTGTGCCTCTGTATTCAATTAGAGCATGCATGTAAAATCCTTCTGTTGCTTCTTTTTATGTTGATTTATTTTAAGGTAATTTAATTCCCATGGATACTTTACTGTGATCTTTTTAAATATCCTACATTTTCAGAATATTGTGAAGTTCCTCCATTGCCTGTGCATATATTGATTGCCTCATTTTAAACAAATCGAGACCCTATGCAGTATCAGACTGATTTTCCAGATGAGGAATGGCATGTACGCCGAAAGGGAAAGGGTTTGTCAAATACAAAGGGTTTGTAAGTCCACCAGGACTAAGAGGTGTTAAAATTATCTAGATTAACTTGAAGATTAGTTGTACTTCTATTAAACAATTTCAGCTTCTGAGCACTTAAAAGTATATATAGCAAACATAATTTTGGTGATAAAAAGTTCAGTTCTAAATACCTTTGTGTGTTACATGCGTTAGTGTTGTTTATTATAAACCTCTAACAACCTTGGCTAAAACTCCAGAAACTGAGTTTGTCATAACCAGAATGTCTTTTTCTCATGGCAGCTACCAGTCACATCAGTACTTCTGTTCTAACTAGACAAACATAGCTGGGATCAAAGCCAATGCCTTCTGTATTTGTTTTCTATTTCTGCCATAACAGATTACCACGAATTTAGTGGCTTAAAAAGCAAAACCTCATTTTCTTATAGTTCTAGAGATCAGAAGTCTGGTAGGCCTCTCACTGGGTTAACAATGAATTGTCAGTAGGCCTTCATCCCTTTCTGGAAGCCGTGGGGGAGATTCCTTTCCCTGCCTTCTCCAGCTTTCAGAGGCTCCCTGCCTTCCTTGGCCTGTGGTCCTGCTCTTCCATCTTCAGAAATACCAATAGTGCTTCTCTCGTGCCTTTCATTCATAGGCCCATGTCCCTCCCTGACCACAGCTGGTAAAGATTCCTTGTATTTGTGCATCTGTGTGATTAGCTAGGCCCACCTAGAATAATGCAAGATAATCTCCCGTCCCAGAGTCTTCAACATTTGTCATTTGTGCGAGGCCGTTTTTGTGCTCTAGGACAACATCGTCACAGTTTCCAGGGATCAAAATATAAAGATGTTTGTGAAACTTTTTCTGCCTACCATGATGCCTCTTACCAAAACAGAGAACTGGCTTGGGGAAGGATGAGAGGTCGTTAAAAACAACATATACAGGAGACAGTGAACAGAGTTTTCTTTTCTTTTTCTTTTTTTTTTTTTTTTTACTTTGATAATAGACCAAATGAGCTTCAGAAAAAGAATTTAAATAATTTTGGACTTAACTGTATAGTCACTGTCATTTTAGGGCAAGAAAAGGTGGACAAGATAATCATTGTAATATCACCTACTTTTAAGGAAATATCTACTAATGTTAGTAAAGTTCTATTCCATTATTACAGTTAATCTTTAGGGTCTCAGGTAAAACTGTACACCTCTAGACTCCACGTACCCTGGGTGCTGACTCAGGAGGCTTCTGTTTGAGCTGAGATTTCTGCTTTTTAACAAACACATCAGGTGATTCTGATGACTGTGTCCATTTACTGCCACCCTCCAAGAAATGCTGCTGTCGTGTTTATTTCTTTACCACTGGAGCTAAAACAGCTGAATCACTCTCACTGGAATTTGAAGCTCTTCCTCTGGAGGACATATATTATTCAAAAGTGACATTTAGTATGAGATAGCACAAACTAGAATTTTAAGCTAATGTAGATAGAATGATTGGGGCTTATGAGAAATACAATTTTTTAAATCCTTTGCTACACTTTTTTTTTGTCATTTAAGGATTGTACACAATTAAAATGAGTTGTATAATCATAAATTTTGCCCTTTATTCAAAATACAGTCATCAACTGTCCAGTCTACACATAAAACAAGGCCAAGTGCTATGGGAGGATCACAAGAGGATTCTCAGCAGCCACACGTTTAGAAAGCATATTTGATCTTAATTATTCTGCTTCAAAGCTAAGCAGGAAGGCAGTTCTTGATGTTAATAGAAAAACAAAGTTAATACAGCTCATAAGTTACTAAACAAAATATGTTTTATTATTAGTATATTCAGTTTACTATAAATATAAATTGAAGGACACTTTTTTTAAACATTTTATTTATTTGAGAGATAGAGAGTACAAGCAGGGGGAGCAGGAGACGGAGAAGCCCCATGAGGGGCTCGATCCCAGAACCCTAAGATCATGACCTGACATGAAGGCAGACGCTTAACCAACTGAGCCACCCAGGCATCCCTGAAGGACACTTTCTAATGCTAAAGCCCAACTATGAAACTCTTCCAGGTAGACAAGTCCAGTGGTTCAGCAGAAATAGTTTGACTTCTTAACATAGAATTCAGAACTCTCCAATGCAGAGCTCAATATTGATCTGTAATGGTGATGATAATGGTATCCTCGAAGTCAAACAGTTGGTTATAGTTTTATTTTACTGAATTATCACCTGGTATTTTAACTCAGAGTTGCAGCCATCCCCATGAGTTAGTTCACTTACAAGCACTGTAAGAAACAATATGTAAATTAATTAAAGGACTAATAACTAGGAAAATTAAATTACTTTTTTCCAGTTTTTGATTACTTTCATTGCTGTGAAATTTGTTGTGTTTTTTTTTTTAATATTTATTTATTTATTTATTTGACAGAGAGAGAAAGAGATCACAAGCAGGCAGAGAGGCAGGCAGAGAGAGGGGGGGAAGCAGGCTCCCCGCTGAGCAGAGAGCCCGATGCGGGGCTTGATCCCAGGACCCTGAGATTATGACCTGAGCCGAAGGCAGAGGCTTTAACCCACTGAGCCACCCAGGCGCCCCAAATTTGTGTTTTCTACTCCTGTATTTTACTTACCAATTTTTCGTAACACACACATAGTACAGATATGTCATTTATTAAATACAAGAATTTATTCAACAATTTATTTTTAGAATAGGTCACATCGGGGCACCTGGATGGCTCAGTGGGCTAAGCCTCTGCCTTCGGCTCAGGTCATGATCTCGGGGTCCTGGGATGGAGCCCCGCATTGGGCTCTCTGCTCAGCAGGGAGCCTGCTTCCCCCTCTCTCACTGCCTGCCTCTCTGCCTACTTGTGATCTCTCTCTCTCTGTCAAATAAATAAATAAAATCTTAAAAAAAAAAAAAAATAGGTCACATGATTTCCTTATAGCCAAACTGAACTTTACTAATCGTAAATGAATTGGATAGTTCACTTAACTTCCCTGTATTCTAATACACCCCTTCCCTCTCAACTTGAACGTGGCTGAGGAAATCAGCCTCCTGCTCACCTCTCCAGCTTGTTGCATACACTTCCCCACACCTACCTAAGTTCTAGCTGCTGTGATTCAGTGGGTGAACCCCATGGTTTTCACATGGGTCAAATCATGTTCTCTGTACCTCCTCTGCACCTGTGTGCCTGCTTTCTGTGCCAGAACACTCCACTCTCTCCACATCTCGCCTGGACACCTACCACGTATCTTCAGCGCTCACCGTTTCCTGCAGGAAGCTGTCCATGACACACCACGCCTAGATTAGGGCCTTGCCTGCATTTTCCCGTGGCCTCAACTTCCCTTCTCCTCTTCCCCGTCTCACTCTGCTCCATTTGCCTACCTTGTCCTTCCACGGGAAGCTTGTGGAAGTTAGCACCCAAGAATAACTGGAGGAAGAGCTGTCCTATGTGCTGAAACCACACAGGCAACTAAGACGGAGGCCTGACTCCAAACAGCTGACAAAATCGTGAACAAAAGTAACGTGTAAACACAGACTGAAGGTCTTAAGGTCAGTGACATGAGTAGAGAGCTACACATATGTAAGTCAGCGTGCACAGAGACACATGCTCTGCCCCTCGCATTGAAGTTGGAAAAAGTAAAACCAGAAGGAACCCCTGTTTAAAATGATTTGAAAAAAAATAAATAAAAAATAAAAAAAATAAAATGATTTGAAAAGGAGGAATGTCTTCTATATGAAAAAGTAGCAGTTTTACTCTTCACTCATCCTTTTTAGGAGTTTTATGAATCATAACAAGATAGCAGCTCCTAATTTACCACTTTCATTTTTTTTCCCACATTCATCTCACATGAAATGACTGTTTATTTTGAAGTTCCCCGTTTTACTTAAAAATAAGTTTGGACACAACATTTGTTTAACTAAAGATAAAAAGATATTCAAAACATGAATTAAATATTATTATATTCAGATTTTTTGTCACTGATGAGACTGTTCCTTAAAGTTATCCACATCAAATTACCAGATCAAATAAATATAGTTTTAAAGGTTTGACCTTTTATTTTACTTATTTATTTTTAAAGTTTTTTTAATGTATTTTCCAGAAAGAGAGACAGAGAGAGTACAAGCAGGAGGGAGGAACAGAGGGAGAGGGAGAAGCAGACTCCCGGATGACCAGGGAGTCCTATGTGGGGCTCAGTCCCAGGACCATGAGATCATGACCTGAGCTAAAGGCAGACGCTTAATCACCTGAGCCACCCAGGCATCCCCTAAACATTTTAAATAGGAGATTTATATCTAATATTTAAAAATTTAAGTGGATTTTTATGTGTTTCTGGATTTTTTTTATGTACTGAGATTTAAAGAAAGAAACTTTTAACAGTCATTTGCATATGCAACCAATTATATGTTACATTTTATATTTGAAGTAGAATGTGTTACTTACCTGAAATATATGTAAAGCATGGAGAAAGTGAAAATATAAGTAGAACTGGAGAATTAGCACTTTAAATATTTATTTCTTCTATTTAACAGTGAAATATTCTACCAATGTGTTGCGATCATGTTTATGGAATGTGGATAGATGGATAGATGGGTAGATAGATAGAAAAATAGATAGATAACCTATATATTTTAGAGTGTGCTAATGTTTTACCATGAAGTAAATCAATTTTACCATTAATTTTAGCAATGTTCGATTAGGATGAGTTCAGCAAAGTAGAGGATATGTGTGTATGAGTGTGTGGAGGGGAAGGGTGTAGCTTTAGAATTTATTTAAAGTAGTCAAGCTCACAGCTCTGTAGCTTTATGGCTACTAGAGGATTTAGAAACCCATCTGCTTGGGATGATTTCTGTATTAGCTTAGTTGGAAGGAAGAGGATGAAACAGATAACCTCTGAAGATAGTAGTAACCCTATGGCCAAATATAAGCTATAATTCAGTCATGGGCAGAAATTGTGAATTTCTGTGCAGTTGGACCACATGGCTCCAGTATGCCAGCAAATTTAAAATTGTCTGCATAAGCAGTGAACCCACTTATTTGAGCATTTCCGTTAAGTTACACCTCATACCTGAGATGCCTGTATACATCGTTGATACGGTTGTGGATTAAAAATGTGCATCAGAAGGAAAAGCTACTTTCGAGGTTTATAAAAGGGGCATTGGGAGAAGAAAAGGAAAGTTTAGTATCACTACCAGGCAGTATAAAACAAATCTTTTACTCCATGAAAAATAAAACAAACGCTGATTCCGGCAAGAAGCTCAGTTGTAAAATCAAAACCTCATCTTACAGATGAAAGTATTAGCCTTCTCTTCCTAATCCTCAGAGACTTGTAAAGAATTGAAGATGTAAGTGCCTATGTGAAAAAGGAATTCCCTGTATGGAGAACATTTTTAAAGTAGGAAAAGAGCTCCTCGGGGGATATGTTTTTACAGTAGCTGACAGGCAGAGGGTTCGTGTTCTTTTCAACATTTTCATTATAGCTGAAACTCAGGAAATCGAGTCAATTAATGGCACCAGCTTTGGGTTGGTTCCTACTTTCAAGTAATTAGGTATGAATTGATGGCAACATAGGGCAAATTCCCATGAATAATTGCTTCCCCCTTGTGCTGTTGCCATCTTTGTAAAAAGCTACTGCCATTTATTTATATGAAAAAACAGAAAACGTGCGATTTTTTTTGACCCATTCTTAACAGAAATTGGCACATTTGAATTCCACGAAAAGGTAATTACTGGAGTCATCTGCTTATTGACGTAGTCAAAGAATAGTGGTTCCAATATTTAGGATTCAAAGCACAGTCTCTTGGCCAATAAGTAGATTTAACTAATCTCTGCAGTTTCTCTGTTGTTTAATTTTTAATAGAAGACTTTGAGATAACATAACTTGATACTTAAAAATTCTATCTTAAGGGTCGTACTCTTCCCCAATTGGAATTCAATTTTTATTTTTGAACTGTTTCCTTAAGAACAAGGATCATCAAAGAGTAGATTCCATACCCAGTTACTTTTAGTGTTTCCTAGGATCTTGAACTCAGAAAGCCGGTCTCTGTAATGTTTGATTGCCTAGAATAGTTGGTAGGAATGGCTTACCATGTACTGTCTTTCATTCTTTCTGAATCTAAAAAGCTTTTTTTTTTTTTTTTTTTTTTATTTGGGGAATCACAGTTTTGGGGAAATGTAAGCATTTACATATCCTGATATTAATAGTATGTCAATTATCCAATTTAAAAAATGAAAAATTTAGAAATACTCCAGATATTCCACATATTCCATGTGTTCCTAGGCCGATGTAGTGATTCGAAGGATAGAATTACAGCATCTGTGCAAAACCGTATCAGTGCGCTCCGATCCTCTCACATCAGTCTTTTCGTATGTATAAATTTATTAATTTATGCAACAAGTATTGAATGAACACCAGTGAACCAAGTAAATATGTTAGGCATAAGGAATGTATTCATAAATAAAATAAGAGACTATCCTTTTAAAATCTTTTAAAATTTAAAATCTTTAAATTTTTTTTAAATTATAAAATAATAAGAATATTAAATATTGGAAAGAATAAAAGGAAGTAGGTGAGTGCTTGGATGGATATAAAAATTGTTAGAGCCCGTGTATAAGGACATTTTGTAGTGAATGATATAATTATAAGTCTATGCACTATTCCCTAGGAGCCAGCTCTTGGGGTCTACTCCAGAAAAATAACCGTGCAAGTAGTTTCAGTATTTTACTGCAGACTTATTTGTAAAGAAAACAGAGGAGCAAACCAAATGTCCTTCCATCAATAATGGCTGAATAAACCATTTCCTACTTATACATTGCAGTACTTTCAACATATGAGAGTAGAATAAAAGTTTCTGTTGGTTTATTGAATATGTTCATTAGATAGCTTATATGTTAAAAATATCTATAAAAGATAAATCAAGGTATCTACAGGATGTATGGATACATACATGCTCAGGAAGAAGTCAGATAATGGATCCACCAACTGCTAATCATGGTTACTTGTGAAGAAAGAATGGGTCATGTGGGTAATGGGAAAAGTGGACCTTAGCACTCTCTCTCATATGATAATATAATATTTATGAAATTAAAAACAAATAGTAAAAATAAAGTTTAGTGTGATGAACATAATTTTGGGATCATACATGTTTAATGTCAGTGAAAAACAGGAAGTGACTAATTTAGGATTGCTCTAGAGCAAAGAAATAGTTCACATTACTGGGGTCAACAGACATTCATGAAGTTCGTATATGCCCTTGTGTGCATTACCTTCCAAAATATGTTACCAATTTATATCTTCATTAAAGTTTTCATGGAGATATGATAGAGGGTTTGTGAGGTTTTTCCCACAGCAGAATATCCGACATTGCCATTTAGATACTATTTACCCCAAAGTCTCCCAGTGAGCAGCTACTGGAAATCTCTTCCTCTCCCCTCTCCACGGACCCCTGACAGCCCATGCTCCTTCCTCTTTGGTGTCCTCCTTTCTGGTCTTATGAATCTCCTGGCGCTCTCTCTTGTCCAAAGCTTCTAGACGTCACACATGGTCTTTCTATTGCAGTGTCATTTGGGAGTTCGAGTAACCTAGCCTCTAGTCTGCTTGTCTCATGAGGAAAAGCTCTCCCTGGAATTCTGGCCACTGAAACTCTCGACCTCGTTATGCACTGTATCTGCAAAACCTTGTAGTAGGTGCTGTGGGTACCAAATGAGTCAGATATGGTCCCGTCTTCAGAGGCTTCATTTCTAGGAGAGGGGAAGAGACAGACCAAGAGTGTGCTAACATTGTGTAAATGTAGAGATATATAAAGAAGACATTGACTACATGGGGATATGGTGATAGCAAGGATGGAAAAAGATTGATAGAGAAGGCAAGATTAATTTTTTTAGTTGATTATGGTTGACACACAATGTTACATTAATTTCAGGTATACAACATAGTGGTTCAACTTCTCTATACATTATCCTTTACCCACTCTAAGTTTATCTACAGTGTCACCATACAATGCTCTCAAAATGTCATTGACTATATTTCTTATGTTATGTGACTTATTCATTGTGTAACAGAAAGCCTGTATCTCCCACTGCCCTTCACCCGTTTTGCCCATCCCCCACCCCTCTTCCAACTGGCAACCATCAGTCTGTTCTCTGTATTTATAGGCCTGATTCTGTTTTTTGTTTGTTTTTTCAGTTGCCTTTTTTAGACTCCACATGAGTAAAATCATATAGTGTTTGTCTTTCTGATATTTTACTTAACATAATGCCCTCTAAGTCCATCCACGTTATCACAAAGCACGATCTCATTCTTTTTTAAGGCTGCTCATATTCTGTTGTCTATATAACATATCTTTCTTATCCATTCGTCTACTGGTGGGTCCTTGGGTTGCCTCCGTATCTTGGCTATTGCTACAATAAACATAGGGGTGCGTATATCTTTTTGAATTAGTGTTTTCATTTTCTTTGGCTTAATACCCAGTAGTAAAATTACTGGATCACCTGGTATTTCTATTTTTAATTTTTTGAGGAGCCTTGATACTGTTCTCCACAGTGGCTGCACCAGTTTCCATTCCACCAACAGTGCAGGAGGGTTCCCCTTTCTCCACACCCTCACCAACACTTGGTGTTTCTTCTCTTTTTTGTTTTCGACATTCTGACAGCTATAAGGTGATATCTCATTGTGGTTTTGATTTGCATTTCCCTGATCATGACTGATGTTGAGCATCTTTTTATGTGTCTGTTGGCCATCTGTAGGTCTTCTTTAGAAAAATGTCTCTTCAGGTCCTCTGCCTGTTTTTTAATCTGGTTGTTTGTTTTTTTGTTGTTGAGTTTGTAAGCTCTTTATATATTTTGGATATTAACTTTTTTTTTAAAGATTTTATTTATTTATTTGTCAGAGAGAGAGAGAGCGCGCTCATAAGCAGGGGAGGCAGCAGGCAGAGGGAGAGGGAGAAGCAGACTCCCAGCTGAGCAGGGAGCCTGATGCGGGGCTCGATCCCAGGACCCTGAGATCATGACCCCAGCTGAAGGCAGTGGCTTAACCAACTGAGCCACCCAGGCGCCCCGGATATTAACTCTTTATCAGGTATATCATTTGCAAGTATCTTTTTCCATTTAGTAGGTTGCCCTTTTGTTGATGGTTTCCTTCACCGTGCAAAAGCTTTTTATTTTGATGTAGTCCCGATAGTTTAGTTTTGCTTTTGTTTCCTTTGCCTCAGGAGACATATCTAGAGAAATGTTGCTACAGCTGATGTCAGAAAAATTATTGCCTATGCTCTGTTCTAGGATTTTTATGGTTTCAGGTTTCACATTTAGGTCTTTCACCCATTTTGAACTTATTTTTGTGTATGATGTTAGAAAGTGGTCCAGTTTCATTCCTCTGCATGTTGCTGTCCAGTTTTCCCAACACCATTTGTTAAAGAGACTCTTTTCCCCCTTTGTGTTTTCTTGCCTCATTTGTCATACAGTAATTGACCGTATAAGCATGGGTTTATTTCTGGGCTGTCTCTCCTATTCTGTTGATCTGTGTGTCTGTTTTTGTGTCAGTACCATATTGGTTTTTGTTTCTTTTTTTAGTAACATACAGTTTAAATTACTGTGGCTTTATAATGTATCTTGAAATCCAGAGCTATTTGCTTTCCTTTCTCACGATTGCTTTGGGAATTTGGGGTCTTTTTTGGTACTATACAAATTTTAGGATTATTTGTTCTAGTTCTGTGAGAAGTATTATTGGTGTTTTAGTAGGGATTGCATTAAATACTGCTCTGAGTAGACATTTTAATAATATTTGTTCTTCCAATCCATGAGCATGGAATATCCTTCCATTTGTTTGTGTTGTCTTCAATTTCTTTCATCAGGGTTTCATAGTTTTCAGAGTATAGGTCTTTTACTTCCTTGGTTAAGTTTATTACTAAGTATTTTTATTCTTTGGTGCAATTGTAAATGGAATTGTTTTATGAATTTCTCTTTCTGCTTTTTCATTATATTGGTGTATAGAAACACTATTAATTTCTGGGTATTAATTTTGTATTTTGTGGCCTTACTGAGTTCATTTATCAGTTCTAGTAGTTTTTTGTTGGAATATTTAGGGTTTTCTAAATGTAGTATCACATAATCTGCAAATAGTGACAGTTTAATTCCTTTACGGATGTCTTTTATTTCTTTTAGTTGTCTGATTGCTCTGGCTAGGACTTCTAGTACTATGTTGAATAAAAGTGGTAAGGGTGGACATCTTGTCTTGTTTCTGAGCTTAGAGGAAAAGCTCTCGGTTTTTCACCATTGAGTATGATGTTAGCGGGGTTTTGATATATGGCCCTTATTATGTTGAGGTATGTTCCCTCTAAGTCCCCTTTGTTGAGAGTTTTTATCATGAACAGATGTTGAATTTTGTTGGGTGCTTTATCTATTGAGATGATGATACAATTTTTTATCAGAGAAGATGACATTTTAAGTACTCATTTTAAAAGAGCAAGTAATGCTTTTTCTAGGCCCTGAAGGAGGAGCTAAGTGGTTTAGCTCAAGAGAATATATTTTAAAAACCAGAGAAATGTTGAATACTTCAGTATTGCTAGAGAAAAGAAGTCTTGGGGAGAAGTAGAAGGGAGTGAACTTTTCCCTTTGCATACCTGTTGTTGAATATTTGGTTGTTACATATGAATATAAATAAATAGCATAGGTCACATGTTTTTAGAAGAAAAACACGCATTCAGTTTTTAAATTCAGTTATTCTAATGACAGAAATTATAAAACACAAAGGGAGCTCTATATAATGTTACTGGAAAATAAATATATGTGAAAAATCATTGGGTTAAAATTATTGCTTTCACTACCTCCAGATGAGTGGCAACTGAGTGATCCGATCTTTTTAATTTTTATTTATCTTTAGAATAGTTGCTAAGTTAATAATCAAGCTCTAAAACCTTAAAGACGAAGTGCTTTTCAGCAATCAGTTTAACTCTCTGGTGTGCCCTCTGGTCAATGAACGGAGAAGGGCAAAGTGATAACCACAGTCAAGCCACGTACTCTTGATACTTCTCTTATTAACCGAGCGAGTAGTTAACTGGGCAAAAGTAGGTTGAGGGGGCATTCTCCTCATTTTCCTGTAGCAGGGAACATTCCTAATGAACGTCATGACCAGTTCCGAAAATAACCGTCAAATTAAGAAGATGGTGAAAATAGGAAGTAATTAACACAATAGAACTAGCCATTTTTTTTTAAAAGGAATTTGCAAATTCAAACAAAGAAGCAATTTATCCAAGTATTCCATCCCTAAACGAAAACAAAGCGAAACTTCAATATAGAACCTGGAGAACGTGCTATTATAATGTCTTTTTAAATGTAATCTAGTTCACCACACATCAGAGTCCTTATCTTTCATACCTAGTTTTCCCTTTGAACTTAAAAACATAGCACAGCCAAGTGGGGATTTCAGTGTGAAAAGAAGATAACATTTGAGTTGAGACCTGAATGAGAGGATGGAACTAGCGTGCAAAGATGTTCAGCAAGAATTCTGGGTTCAGGAATTGGCTGTTGCAAAGGCCACTGTGGCCAGTGTGCATGGACCCCGGGGAGATTCCTAAATGGTCAGGTCACAGGGGCAGGTAGACGGTGAAAGTAATTGCACATCGTGGGGAGAAATCTGGATTTGTTACCGTGCCATCCCCTATTTGCACCTCCCGCTAGCCTGTCTTTATGTTTGGTGAGTGCAGAGACCTCTTGTCGGTCCATCACCGATGCTTCACACTGTGCCTGCCACAAAGGAGACGCTAAATAAATGTTGGATCAAATGATAGATGAGCAACCTGTTTTATTTAATTTGGCACTTTCATACATAATTCCTATTCAGTGCGCTTTGAAAACTATGGTAGCATATGTATTTCATAGCCTGAGAGCAAGCTCGCGTTAAGCAGGATTTGGGTCACTAACACTAATAAGAAAGTCCTCTATGAGTAAATGTAGAATTCAGGTGGGGGCCCAATTATGCACCCGCTTTTAGATAAATCTATCTCGGCATTGATTATGACGTTTCTCTTCTCACTTAGAACTGTAATGGGCTTTGCCCATTATCTTGATCATTAGCGAGCAAGCATTTCATAAGATTAAAGAGAGCGGTAATAGTTGAAAATTGTTCTTGCTTGTTTTAGTCACTCTAATTCTATACTTAATTGGGGAAGCTAATGCTTTCTTTCAGTTTTCTATTCATAATTGTTGCCTCGTGAAGGCAGTGTGGTTTTTGACAGTTCTCGTAAGCAGCACTGACTTTGTACTCAGCATTCATTTAAGCAGCTCTCACAGCCCGTGCCTGCGTGAATAGGTTCTACGTGTTGTCTCCAAAATTCACCTCTGAAGTCCAGCTTTTGAGATTAATTTCTGAGTGTTTTTCCACAGAAGCTTCTCGTTGAAATTACCATTCAGACTGATGTCAGTGAAACACATCGAGAGATTATGGCTGGATGAGACTCTGAATAAGCCATTCCCAGATAATTTTCTCAAATATCTTCAGGCTAAAAGTATTTTATTTGCAGAAATAAATAAAAGGGAGCTAATATTTAATCACGAAAGGTAAGATGGAAGGCTTTGGGAGAATGGAAGGGTCATAAGTGAGCAGAAAATTGTAGTTAATTTTACCACTTGAAGAGATTCCAACCCTGAATCATCAGAATGCCTTGGAGAATATTGTTTTTTAAAAGGAGAGAATGAGAGAAATTTGGAGACTCCACGAAGGAAATTCTGATTTAGCCGATGTATTAGTCACAGCTCTCCAAAGAAACCAAACCAAATGAATGTGTGTTATATATAGAGAAAGAGATTTATTTTAAGGAATTGGCTCACATGATTATGGAGCCCAGCAAAGCCAGAATCTGCAGGCTGGGCGGGCTGGACACTCAGGGGAGAGCCATGTTGCAGTCCATTTTCAGAGGGTGTCTGCTCCCAGAAGTCCCTCTTCACTGACGGGGGTCCGTCTTCGTTCTGTCAAGGCCTTCAACTGATTGGACAAGGCCCACTCACGTACAGCAGACATAATCTGCTTTATTCAAAGTTCATTGATTTAAATGTTAATGTTATTCAAAAAACACCCTCACAGAAACATTCAGGATAATTTTTGATGAATTATCTGGCAGCCATGGCCCAGCCAAGCTGACACATAAAATGAACCATCACGAATCCACCCCATGTCCACTTGGCATCTATAGGCATCCCTAAGTCATACTTAATCTTTGACTAAAGATAAAAACAAGTTCATACTTCTTCCTAACACGATACAGCTATCCTGCATACAACTTCAAACAGTGAACACTTTCCCAAGAAATAATGCAAAGTCCTTGAGTGATGTCTACTCTTCTCCTTGACATCCTGTAATTGAGAGTCTGTAGTGTAAAGTGAGTAATACTGAAATGCTATGATAAGAAGTCTGTATATTTTATGTGACATGATAAGATAGGAGAGGACAGAAAACAAAGATATGTATAAATATAAACACAGACACAAATATATTCGTATCAAAATAAAGAAAGTGCTCCTGACAACTCCTTGTTTCTCTAACTGGTCACGTGGTCATAGCTGGTATCTTACGTCAACCCACACCTCAGCTGGTCGTGGTTCTTGACCTGGGGTGGTGACCCAGACCTTCATTTCTGAGACACAGATATTTGGGTATTGTGTGATACATCCATTCAAGCTTTATAGGAGCTTCTAACTGAAGCCAGATTTCTTCTTGACTTAAATGCTGCTTCCAATATGTTAAAAAGGAAGTACCATTAAAGGCAGAAAACAGTAAACAGATTGGATTATTCCATTTTTCATCTCTTTCCAGGTTGGAATCCCTCAGTGGCCAGAACAGACCATTTCTTTGAAATCTCTAATTTTAGCAACAAGTGCATGCAAAACCTCCCTAAAATTTTATTTGCTTTAAATAATAGTGCTTTTTAATTACTTTCTATTGAGTAAAATGAACACTTCAAGGATCATATGCTAATCTCTTCATCTCATGATCTAAGTAATTCTGGTCTCGCTGGAAACTCCAGTATAAACAACGTGCTCAGAAGTTTGTAGTTAAGATCTAACGACTTAGCAGTGGGATTTAAGCAGATAGCAACCATCACTTCTTGGATAGAGTTGTGGTCAGCCCTGCTCCCACTTAAAATTCCAGCCTTGAACGTTACCTAATCCTGTGCTCAAGAAGCAGTTATGCTTACATTATTTTCTGTCTCACACTTTTATTTTAGCTCAGTGCCGTTGTTGGCTCAGATGATTAATTAACCAACACTACAACTTAGAGAAGAACAGAGCTTGGTACCCTAACACTAATCTCTAGGAAATGAATGTCATCTTCTCAGTAATGAATGACTTGTACCGGTGATGTAGTTGTCTTTGGCAAAAACTGTATGCTTCAACTGATGATGCATGCTCCCGGTGTGAGGAATGACAAAACCCTCACCCCTTGCGTAGAAATATCCCAGAAGCCATCCATTATTTTTGATAGGTCAAATACATCCTATTCGGAGGGGGAAAAAAATCTATCATCTAATATTAATTGTACCCCTGAAATCCAAGAGCCATTTATAATAATGGTAGATCTTAGGTTTTTCTGGTCTTAGAATTCTACGGAGGTAAATTAACAAGCTAAAATTAAAACATGTAAGGTGGAGTGTAAGTATAATAATAAGAAAAGCCCTATTTTTCTCTGGGTCCATTAAAATGTGTATTAATTTTTTAGACCTTTCGTTCAGTGACATTTCATACAAATTTCATATATAAATGTTATTAATTTTGCAAATGAATCACATGGCTCCTAAAATAATAAGACCTTAGTTAATATTAATTAATTGTTTCATCTCTTCCTGCTCATATTTAATATGAAACAGCAAATAACTAGCTTAATTTGCACTTTAAAAATGTATATTTTGAATGGAAAATATGTGATAACAGAGAAGATGTACTCAAACTTGGAACTGAGCTTAAAACCAAGGCTTCTGAAGACCAAATGAATGTTCTTTATAAAATAATATATAATCCATTTTCTAGAAACTTCATAAGTTTATTTGTGAATCAATTATGAAATATTTTCATCAGCTTATAAGTATAAAGTACATTATTCATTGGAATATAAAAGAAAACCTTTCTTGATTACCACCATCTTTATCACATGATATATAATACTTTGATTTGACGATTTGAACATGATTTTGGAAGATACAAGGTTGTTCGGTACAATATTCTTTGAAAACAAGGTGGAGAAAAATTAGAGCCTTCAAGACCCGAAGGAAAGAGTGAAAAAAGGGGAAAGCAGAAGATATTCGGGGGAAAAAAACGGAATAAATGCATATTCCTTGAATGGGGGTTTGCCACACAGAATGTTTCAAGGGAAGCCCAGTGTCAGAAGTATGATGCATTTTGTGTCTTCACAATATTCTTGGCTGAAGAATTATACTGATGATATTTTACAGATAGGAAGCACTGGGGTTGCATAATTTGTCCACCATGGATCAGTCACAACTGGACACAGTCCTGGTGTTCAGGGTCTCAGTCATTTATTTGGATGAAGGAGTTTGCTTTCAATTCAGTGGTTAAAGCAAAATTATATGAAGATTATGTCAGCTTAAAGTGACCACACTGATAGAGAAAGCAAAAGAAAAGCAAAAAACCCTTAGGTGATTCCTTTCCTGAGTAAAATAAGTTAAATAATGTAACATAGAAACAGAAGTCTATATTTCTCAATCTGATTTCAGGGACAAAGGAAAAAAATGTGGCTCCACTAAACCCTGTCTATTCTGAAGGTGGGCACTTTGGAAATAGCATGAACGTGTTTTAGAATATTGTTTAAATTGATGTATCACTTTTTTTTAAAGACTTTATTTGTCGGGGGGAGAGAGAGAGAGAGAGCACAAGCTGGGGAGCCAGCAATCAGAGGGAGAAGCAGGCTCCCCACTGAGCAGGGAGCCTGATGTGGGGCTCGATCCCAGGACCCTGGGATCATGGCCTGAGCTGAAGGCAGACACTTAACCGACTGAGCCACCCAGGCATCCCGATGTATCACTATTTTTAATGCACCAGAGAAAAGTGCATTCACGGATGTTCTCATAAGGAAAGTGTTTTTCTTTTTTTTAATTCTCTCTCTTAGTAAGTTTCATTATAAGAATTTTTTGATATTTAATATATGCTTTTTTCCCATTAGTCATTTAAAGATTTGGAATTTTGAATAACTGTTTGCATTGGTTCCTCTTGTGACTAAAAATAAATAAATAGATAAATAAATAATATGAATGATCTCCTGGCTAAAAAAAAAAAGGACAGTATTCTGGTATGTCTGTGTGGCAGCATCTATGATCTCTGCATTGATTACTTGCCACTCAGATTCTTTGAGTCTGTGGTTTTGTCACCAAAATCCTGGCTATAACAAAAGAGAGGAAAGAAGGAAGGAAGGAAAGGAAAGAGGGAAGGAAGAAAGGAGGGGGAAAAAACAAAAGAAAAAAGAAAAAAAAATTAATGAGGGTTCCTCTTCGTTACTCAACCAGAATGTTGAAATATGCTATAGTCTGTCTATCCTCAGAAATGTGATGACACTTCATTAAAGTGAGGTTCACAGCCAAAGCTCTGATTTTCAAAATAAAATATAAACTTGAAATGAATCTGTGATCCAGCTTACCAGCCCCTGGCTTGCGTCACCACCAAATTGGCTCTCTGTTGGAAGCACAATATGATGGTAAACCGGATGGACTTGCCATTTTAAGGGTCCACACTGTCAAGTATCAGCTGTATCCAGCTTCTCTACCCATATCACCTATAATCCAAGCCAACAGAAGAATCTAGTAAGTTTGTCTGCTAATAATTCTTATTTACATAAGAGAGAGAAGGGACATATGGAAGATTCTGACTTACGTATGATCAGAAAAGTCTCGAAGTGGATGAGATTGGATTGAGTGTGGAAGGAGGCCGGCAAAGAAGCGCTAACACCTTCGGGCAGGCGGGAAGGAGCCTGGGCGTCCCGAAAGCCAGAATGAAGATGAAGCCGGCTGCCAGTTACAGGTGGAAAAGCACAACGCCCTGGTCTGTGGGTCTGCGGTGGCCAGATTGTGAAGATTCTTGAGAGGTAAATGAATGCAAATCTAGCACAATAGAAAATGAAGGGTTTTCATTCAAAAAAGTCACATAAGCTGACCTTTTTTAAAAAAAATGAACAAGGCGGGGCGCCTGGGTGGCCCAGTTGGTTAAGCGACTGCCTTCAGCTCAGGTCATGATTCCGGAGTCCCGGGATCGAGTCCCGCATCGGGCTCCCAGCTCCATGGGGAGTCTGCTTCCCCCTCTGACCTTCTCCCCTCTCATGTTATCTCTCACTCTCTCAAATAAATAAATTAAAAAATAAAAATAAAAAATGAAAAAATAAATAAATAAATAAATGAACAAGGCGATGGTAGGAATCTTAGGCAGAAAGCAGTAAGAAAAGGCACTCCAAACCGAGAAGTAAAATTGAAGCCGTAGGAGAGAAATGCAGGAAAGCCAGAGCAAAGTGGCGGCAGAAGAAATGGGGAAGAAAATTAAAAAAAAAAAAAAAGAGGAAAGAGGGATTTGAGAAGCCCTGTGAGGAGTCCGCATACAAGAATCAGCATCTTTGTTGCTGTCCTCTAGGGACAAGGCACTGCTAAGTGCTGGGAAATCAGTATTCAAATAAGATCTAGGTGGGGGCCCCATGGACCGAGGAGCATAGTGGGGAAGGCAGCACATGTCTGTTAGTAGTGGTACTAACATGCCCCGCCCTTCCGCGTGCCCACAGCTCGGGGTGCGCTCCAGGTGGAAGGCAGAGAGCGATGCACAGACGCACCTTATTCCATTGTGCTTTGCTCAACTGCACTTCATCCATAGGGAGTTGTTTGTTTGTTTACAAATTAAAGGTTGGTGGCAACTCTGCAATCAGCAAGTCTGTTAGCTTTTTCCAACAGCATATACTCACTTTGTATCTATGCATTATATCTTGGTAATTCTTGCAGTACTTCAGACTTTTTTATTTTACTGGATTTGTCATGGATCTGTGATCAGTGATTTTTGGTGTCATTATAGTAATTGTTTTGGGGTGCCACAAACCGCACCCGTATAAGACATCAAACAAATCTGTAAACGCTGTGTGTGTTCCAGAGGCTCCACTGACCCCCCCCTTAGCCCATTTCTCTCCCTTTCATTGGGCCTCCGTAGTCCCTGAGACACAACACTATTGAAATTGGACCAGTTAATAACCCTACAATGGCCTCTAAGTGTTCAAGTGAAAGGAAGAATGGCACATCTCTCACTTTCAACAAAAGCTAGAAATGATTAAGCTCAGTGAGGAAGGCACGTTGATAGTGGAGAGTGTCCAAAAGCGAGGCCTCTTGTCCCAAATAGCCAAGTTGTGAATGCAAAGAGAAAATTCTTGAAGGAAATTAAAGGTGCTACTCCAGTGAATCCACAAATGATAAGAAAGTGAAACAACAGCCTTAGGGAGCCTGGGTGGCTCAGTCAGCTAAGTGTCTGCCTCTTGATTTTGACTCAGGTCATGATGTCACGGTCGGGAGATTGAGCCCTGTGTCGGGCTCTGCGCTCAGCATGGAGTCTGCTTCAGATTCTCTCTCTCCCTCTGCCCTTCCCTACCCCCACTTTCTCTCTCTCTCAAAGAAAAAAAGGGACGAAGGAAGGGAGGGAAGGAGGAAGGAAGGGAAGAAGCAAGCAAGCCAAACAGCCTTATTGCTGATAGGGAAAAAGTTCTAGTGGTCTGGATAGAAGATCAAACCCGCCACAATGTTCCCTTAAGCCAAAGCCTAATCCAGAGCAAGACTCTAACTCTTCAATTTTGCAAAGGCTGAGAAAGAAAAAGAAGCTGCAGAAGAAGAGTGTGAAGCTAGCAGAGATTGCTCATGAGGTTTAAGGAAAGAAGCTGTCTTTATGACATAAAAATGCAAGGTGAAGCAGCAAGTGCTGATGTAGACGCTACAGTGAGTTCTCCAGAAGGTCTAGTGAAAATCATTAATGAAGGTGGTTACACTAGACAAAAGATTTTGATGTAGATGGAGCAGCCTTCTATGGGGAGAAGGTGCCATCTAGAACTCTCCTAGCTAGAGAGAAGTCTATGCCTGGCTTCAAAGGACAAGATGACCCTCCTGTTAGGGGCTCATGCAGCTGGTGACTGTAAGTTGAGCCAGTGCTCATGTACCATTCTGAAAACCCTAGGGCCCTTAAGAATTATGCTCAATCTAATCTGCCTGTACTCTGTAATGCAGCCACAAAGCCTGGAAGACAGTACATCTGCTTACAACATGAATACTACTGAATATTTTAAGTCCACTGTTTAGACCTACTACTCAAAAAAAAGATACCTTTCAAACATTATTGCTCATGGACAATGCACCTGGTCACCCAAGAGCTCTGATGGAGATGTCCAGTGAGAATAATGTTCTCATGCCTGCTAATACATTTATTCTGCAGTCCATGCATTGAGGAGTCATTTCAGTTCTCAAGTCTTACTGTTCAAGAAATACATTTCATAAGGCTATAGCTGCCATTCCTCTGATGTATCTGGGCAAAGTAAAGAGAAAACCTTCTGGAAAGGATTCACCTGCCCAGATACCAGTAAAGACATTCATGATTAGTGGAGGTGGACAAAATATCAACATTAAAAAGGATTTCACAGCAGCGGATTCCCACCCTCAGGGATGACTCTGCGGGTTCAGGACGTCCGGGGAGGAAGCGGCTGCAGGCGGGGTGGAGGCAGCGAGGGAGCCAGAATCAGAAGCGGGGCCTGGAGACGGGGCTGCTCGGCGGCATCTCGAGATCAAACTGGAACGGAGGAGGAGTCGCTGCTCCTGGATGAGCAGAGACCGTGGTTCTTGGGCTGGAGTCTCCCGGTGAAGAGGCCGCGAAGGTTGTGGAAAGGACAACAGAGGACCCGGAGTGTTAGGTCAGCTTTGTGGATAGAGCAGCGGAGGGTCGGAGAGGGAAGGAAGGAAGTTCTCCTGCGGGTAGAATGCTCTCCCACAGCCTCCGGAGCTGCAGGGAGCTCGTTCCTGACGGGAGGAGCGGAGCCCTGCAGCCCACGGCATGCTTGTCTTGTCTTGGGAACTCGCGGTGGCTGCCCCGGCCCTCCACAGCCCGTAGGCGGCGCCCCCAGCACTGCGGCAAGACACCCCCCTAGCCCCCCTTCCCCCCCCCCGCCCCCCAGAGAGGGAGGGACTCACTGCAAGCTCAGGTGATGGTTAGTATTTATTAGCAAGGTATGTACATTGTGGAGTTTTTTTTTTTAAGGTAATACTGTTGCACACTTATTAGGTTACAATATAGTGTAAATATAATGTATAGCTCTGGGAAACCAAAACGTTCATTTGACTTGCTTTGTTGCAATATCCCCTTTATTGTGGCGGCCTGGAACCGAGCCCGCTACGTGTCTGAGGTATGCCTGGACTCCTGGAGAGCCAGGGCTGGGGAGCTGCTCCTGGGGAGGAAAGAGAAAGGCAATGTGGAGAAGGGGAAATAGTACCCCGGTCTTCAAGTATTTTTAGATCTTGACACATTAGGATGACTTGCGATTAGTTCATTATGGGAGACATAGCGATTGAAAAAGAATCAGTGATAACTAAGTTTCCAAACTTGGGGAATGACCATGATCTCAGAAAATAAAGACCTCTTGGAGGGTGCTGTAGTTCTCAGGGATGATGGTGACTTCTGGGACAGCCATGTGGCAGGTGAGAGATGCCAACCCAAAAGCAGAGTTGTGGGTATAGGGAGGGCTCGGAGTCAGGCAGAGAATCACTAAGACATTCCCAAACACCATCATGCCCGCTTTTCCCCTTAAAACTGCAGTTCGGCACAGCTGATCCCTAATGTTTCTACCTGTGTTTTTAAAGTCATCTTTATTAATTTTGTAGTTCTCTTTGCTTTCTCTTCATTTTCATCAGCAGCACCAATGGAAGCATTTGTTTATAAATAAGTGAAGTTTTCAGTCACCATCCAAGAATGATTTCATATGCAGTACTAAGTAGAGAACAAGCCTTATGAAGAAACTAGATAGTTCCCTTAGTTTATTTCTATCTCAAATCTCTCTCTCTCTCATAAGTACATAAAATATTTATATAGTGTGTGTATATATGTATATACACATACATATACCATATGTGTGTGTACATATATGTATATGTACCATGGTATGGTAACTGGCACATTTCATAAATCTTCAGGGTCCAGAGGAATGAGAAAAATACGATGAAAATAAAGTGGAAGAGGAAATCCAAACATTCAACAATATGTTTCCATCCATGAACATGCAACAGGACTGTGCCAAGTGCTGAGGGCACAGTGGTTAATGGAATAGAGAGTTGTGTTCTCACAGTGCTTACATTTCATTCATTATTCCTTCAACAGGAGTTGCTTTCTACACATCTGCTATGAGCAAGGCATTCTGTTAGCAGAGAGGTAGATAGTAAACACATAACACAGATAATATATCATAGCAGAGACAGTGGAGCTAGGAATCTGTCAGGGGAATCTGACCTACTCTAGGTGGTCACGGAAGGTGTCTCCATTGAAGGGAAATGCAAGCTGACACCCAAAGAAGGACTTATCCAGTAGATTAGTTGTGGCAAGAATATTTGAGGCAATGAACAGCAAGTGCCCGAGAGAGAGAGTGTGTTAGGTAAGGAGATCGAGAACAGATGTTTAGAATCTCCCGTATAAGTTACATTCAACAAAATACGAGATTATTTGCTATTTTAAGTTGAGAAATGCATTTTATGGTGAGGATGTTAAGTGTTTCGGGCATTACTCATGACCGTGGTTATTTGGGTGAGGGCACAAAGCGAGGTGGGATTTCGTTAAATTGGAGACATCTTCATTGAGCAAAAGGAAGGCGTCTGTGAAATACTTCTACAGCATTTAAGAGACAACAAAAATGCTTTGGTGGCTTTCTCTAAGTCCTCGCTGCCCTCTGCTATTTCCTGATGCAAAAAATCAGGGCTCTGCCCACTACCAAAAACCAAATGCCCAGGAAAGTGCTTGAGTCATATCCTCCCTTCCTGACCCAACTTACGACATAGTACTTAGTGCCTCAGTTCTCCTGTAAAACCACACGATTGTGAATTAAACTGAATTTTGTTCTGCAAATAAGCCTCTAAAATTCTGTATCATAATTATTTTCTTAGGTATGTTTAAGTTGTATTGCCAAGGTATCACTCTTACTTTCCCAAGGTAAATCATAATAGATACCAAAAGAATATTACTTTGAAGAGCAAGGGTTTTTTGTTTTGTTTTGTTTTTGTTTTTCAAAAACAATGAACCAGAACACTTAATTTTCTAATTAAAAGTGCCAGTCTGGTCACACCTTTATTGTGATTTACTTGTCTCTCCTTCTTCTAAGTGTCAGCCAGTCCTAGGGCATAACCCTTCACGCAGTCAGCACAGAGCCCTGTGCTTCCAAGTCCAGCCTCTCTAGCAACCACCTTTTGCAGAGTCCGACCTCTCCAGATTGCGACCATGGTAGCCTCTCCGGGAAGCAAGATTATTTCTTAACTTTGAAGCTTAGTCAGTCCTCCCTGAAGAGCCACCGCATTTCTGCCCACAGCTCCTGGGCTACATACAAGGTTGTAATTAGTGCTTATCCTTACACCTTGGCTGACCCCCTTATCTAGAGCAGACTTCGGCTAGCCCTGGTGGAAGGGTCATTTTACTGGCATTTTCCCCTCGTGCCTATCCTTGTATCTTTTTTTTCTTCTTCAAAGTCAGGGAGAGGGAGCGGAAGCTGAGAGAGATTGAAGAAATGCATCATCTCCATGCCCCTTGATCCCATGGGTTTTCTGCCCTGCCAGCAGGAGAGTACACCCTGATTTCCATGGCAACCCCATTGCTCCTGCCCTTAGCATGTTTACACTTAGCTTTCCCTTATATTTAATAGTGCTGCCATCATTTTTCTTAACCCAGCTCACGTTCACTTGCTGAGAAGCTACTCTTCCCTCCACCCCTCCCCCCGCCTTTTTAAGGATCTAACAGTTTTTGGAAAGGTTTAATATTTGATTGGTCTGCAATGCTTATGTGGTAAAATTTGCTCTGTGTGGGTTAATATATTAAGTAGCAGTCTGTCACTTACATCCTCTTGGAAATTAACAGACGATTACGGGGCTGTTCGCAATAGAGTTAGCAGAGGAGGGTCTGAATAGAGCTGCTGACATAGAAACGGTTTTCCTGAAACAATATTCTCACAACTGCTGTGATCAAGATGCTTAAAATCACACAAGTATGTAAGTATCTCAAAGAAAAAGATATGTGAATGCTGTATCCCAGAACTGTGAGAATATCCACCCGCCCACCATGGGTATCACTTTCCTGGCAATGCCAGAGATTGATCCAGGTGACCTTTTCCGGAGCTAGAAAAAAATTCACGTCCCAGACCCCAGTCATTTTTAATAAAGGCGAAGTTATTAAAGAATCATAATCAACTTCAAGATTAAATATTTAAACTATGTGGGTTAATTAATTTTCCCATCAGTCTTCCTCTTTCTCTCTGCGAACAGGTGTTTTATTTTCAGTTTTTATTTCCTCATCTTTGAAATGAGAATATTGAACTTGCCTTTGAATCCTGAGGTTTAAATGGAGATTAGTCCGTCAGAACTGGACTCTCTCATGATGCGGTGTGGATGTGTGTAGGTGTGGGTGTGTGCGTCCGTGTCAGGAAGGAATCGTTGTTACCGTTCTCTTATACACAAATAACTGATTGTATCAATTCTCTTCAGTGTTGAGGACTTTTTGAAATCATCCTTGAAATATAAATAGACACTTTTCCTGGGCCAGCATGACGACGTCAGTGTCACTGTGTGTTAGTATTATCCTTGGGCAGCCAAGGGCAGGTAGTGGGAGGTCAAGAAGCTGGGTGGTAGGACCCTGAGGGGAATAAGCAAAATCGGGTGCTTCCTGGACAGTTTGTACCGACTCGGGAGTAAACAGTCATGGGGCTAAGACAGAGATAACAGGAAAATCGCCTACTCCCTGTCTGTGGAGAGTTTTTATTTCTCTAGTTAGTCAGTTTGCTAGTTAGTTAGCTCTTTTTAGTGTAAGCCTAGCCTGCTGAGAAGTGCAGATAGGCATGACTCTGGGAATACAGATTTTTGTAAGTTACAACGGCCCAGTTAGAGAGACCATCAGTATGCCTGCCAAGGGTGACAAAATTGAGCAATCGAAAATCAGCAAATAAAACAAACTTCCCAGTAGTGATGTTTAAATATGGAAAATAAAAACACTACAGAGAAAGAGATTTCCTGCAAAGAAGTAAGAAATACAGTCATTTCTTTTGTTTGTGTTAGCCAGAAGAAGTTAAATTTTCATATGAAAACCAAACTTGAATTCTACAAAGATATCTGGATAGTAAACACTTTGCTTGATTTAATTAAAAGTTAGCTCTAACTTCTAAACTCACGAAACAAACAGGGTGGCTGGGGGGTGGGGTGGTAGGGATAAGGTGGCTGGGTTACGGACATTGGGGAGGGTATGTGCTATGGTAAGTACTGTGAAATGTGTACGCCTGATGAGTCACAGACATGTACCCTGGGGCAAATAATACATTATATGTTAATAAATTAATTAATTAATTAATTTTAAAAGGTTAGCTCTAAAACACTGTGCCTCAATGTCGTCATCCGTAAAATGAAGAAAATAATAGTATTACATCGTAGGACTATGTAGATGATTAAATGAATTGTTATTTTTTATTGAAACGTATTTCAAAACTCCAGCACATAATGTTAAACAATAGGTATATAAATACATAATCGCTAGCTTATAAAAACCACACATCAAAGAGAATATCTAAAATCAACACAGAGTTACCAAGTAACTTGGTGCTGATCTAATGGAAAGATACCTCTTCCCTAAGATGTAACAGAATCTCAGGAAGGTTTAAATTTGATGGTGTTGATGATACTGATGATGATGAGAACTAGAATAATAGTCATCATTTATTGAGTACCTCTTGTGGGCTTGATCTGTGCCCAGAATCCTTATATATGTATCACTTGTTCTGAAAAAGACAAATGAAGAACCCCAGTGCAGATGGCATTTGTTGAGTGATTTCTAGGTCTAAAGCACCATCATCAACATTATTATTGGAAACACTTCACCTCCAGTGAAGCCTTCTGCCCTCAAGCCACCCGGTGCTATTGGAGAGACATAATATGGACTGGGAGAAGTTAAATATTCAGGGAAACATTTGCAGCTGCTCTAAACTTCTGTAGCCCCTCCCTTTGACTGTTTTCAAATGTAAATAACATATAAGATCAACCCAAGGGGAAAAAACCTGTCTTAACCTGTCTTAACATGTCCCTTTGAAATCTAAATCAAAAGGATAGAATCTCACACCCATTTAACTGCTAAACTCAAAAGAGCCATTTGTCTAAGTGGTTACATAATATTTTGGTAACTCATTATTTCAGCTTTAAATTTTTACCCCAAGGGATATGGAATTCTGAAACTGGAGGCTTTGCATTCTGTAGGTCAGTGCACATGGCCGTCATTCAAAATGCAGTAATCTCATCTGTAATGTATCAAGAGTAATTTCTCATTTCTAAAATAATGCAAATAATTTAATATAAATCACTAAGCTAATTTAATAGTATTCTTCTTTCAGCTAAATAATGTAGTCTTGAGGACCGCTGAAATATAAATATACATGAAACATGCAAAAGAAGATTACAGCATTTTTAGTGTATATTATGCTTCTTAGAAAGAAGTAAAATAAAACATACCCCAGATTCTGGACTCATAGTATTCTGCTATTAAATAGCTTGGTCATTATCTGCCTCAGACTTCACTGAGAGCATGGATTTCAAAGCTTTAGCTATTTCTATACCATTTTATGTTGTTAATAGTAATAGGTTGGTTTTTTTAAAAATATTTCAATCAACCAGTGATTAAAAGTCATAACTAAATAAACTAAAGGACCAGAATCAAGTCATCGTTTGAAAAGAGTAAAAATATAATAATAAAGTAATAATAAAGTTTGCTACTTACTCTTCTGCAACCTGAACTACTTGTGCAGGTTATGAAAATATTATTTATGACTGCATTCTTGCATCTTATCAATATGCAGTTGACATCTGGCCAAGGGAAAAGAAAAACATTTCTTGGGGTTTAAAATTTCTAAAAATAGCTATTAAAAAAAACCTCAGTCACTGGTTTTGATTTTAAAAATAGAGCAAAATTTTTAAATGTTTTTTGTTGTTTTGTTTCAAGTTTTTATTTAAATTCTAGTTAGTGAACATATAGGGTAATATTGGTGTCAGGAACAGAATTTAGTGATTCAGTGTAACACCCCATTCTCATCACAATAAGTCCCCGCCTTAAAGGTTTGATTGTAGAGCAGTCTATGTCTGAAACTCTAGAACGTAAGAAACAGGATATAAATATTCCTAGAGACATGATTTCCCTGATGGCCAGAGAACCCGGCATTTCTTCCTGCGTGTTGATGCTTCCTACTCAGAAGACTCTGCAGGTGTTCTTTTTAGCATGGTATTTACACCCTTCTGTTTTATAAATGCTGGCTTACCTGTTTGTTCATTGTAAACCATAGCATAGTACCTAGTATATCCTTCCTTCCTCCCTCCCTTCTTTCCTTCCTTCCTCCCTCCCTCCCTTCCTTCTTCCCTCCCTTCCTTCCCTGCCTCCCTCCCCCCTTTCTTCATTCCTTCCTCCCTCCCTCCCTCCAGAAGCATGTTCTTGCAGACCTCTACCTTGTTCCTAACTGCTAGATAATACTCTGTGTTGTGCATTCACTTCTTTTTGTGCATCCCTTCTTCCAGTGAAAGACTCTAACTCTAGGCTGATCCAATGTCTGAATGTAGTGTCCTACAATCTAAGAATCTAAAATTTAACTGCCCGTAGAAAACAACTTTACTTAGAAAACATTTATTGAGAGCCAACTCGGTGCCAAATATTCTTCCAGGTACTGAAGATACAGCCTGGACAAGACAGGCAGAAATCCCTGTCTCCTGGAGTTGATACTTGATTAGGTTGCTTAAAGGAGTCACACTTTGAGCCAACTCTTATTTGTATTATCCATGGTGTTTGTTTCTGAGTTCAATTTAGAGCACGTTTAAAAATTATAAAGCATTTTTAAGTCATAGCACCCATGTACTTTGGAAACTACTTTTATCTTTATGCTCTGTCCATTAAATTAATAAAACCAAGGAATTATGTTAACTATGTCTTAAGTAGAATGTTGTAATCTTAGAAGGAAATAAGATACTCTCTCTGTGTGTATGTGTTTACATATTAAAAACAATTTTTGTAGAAAGTTTTTTTTACTTCTATGTGTGTAACCTTGGGTATTTTAACTTTTACTAAATTTAATTTTCTTATCTGAAAATGTGGATGATAGGCTCTATTTAACAGTTTTATTGTGATGATCAGAAATATGAAAAGTGCCCAGTAACCAGCCACTTAGTACTCCCAAACATCTAAACTAAGATACGGAATCTAGGGACTAAAGTGAACAAGGGAACTTGAGTAAGGGTGCCTAGCTAGTAAGTAGCAGTTCTGAACTCAGCATCTTGCGTTATCACACCTTTCCTCCAACAATCAAACTCTGACGACTGCTAACTTTTACACACTAAAATGCTGTCTATTCATTTAATTTAGACTGAAAAATCTTTTTAAAAGTTGTGCACATTTCACACGTATGTGTTACCTTGCAAAATGCCGTGTTGGCATGTTAGGTTTTTCAGTTTGGTTTTCTGTTTCGTTTTTAAAAAGCCCAGTTACAGGGGCGCCTGGGGGGCTCATTCGGTGAAGCGTCTGCCTTCGGCTCAGGTCATGATCCCAGGGTCCTGAGATCAAGCTCACCTCAGGCTCCCTGCTCAGCAGAGAGTCTGCTTCTCCCTCTCTCTCTGCCTTTCCTCCCTTCTTCTGCTCTCAATCTCTCTCTCAAATAACATCTTAAAAAAAACAAAGAGCCCAGTTACAGACCTTGTATGTCTCCCATGTACTTCCAGCCGTTCTCATCTCTACTCCAGCAGCGTCTGCCGGTCTGTTCCGTGAATCGTCCTCAGTGCGCGGGGCGGCTGCGTGGCTGCCGTCTATGCTCTCATCTGCTTTGCCTTCTTCCCTCTTCTTGTTGAGCTTCTTACATTTTTATCCTCACCGAGGAGTGGGGGGGTATCTTCTTGTCCTGCTTCTCCCACTTTCCTTACCTTAATTTGAAAGGACTGGTCTTTCCCGAACAGTGCCAGTCCTTCAGGGTTTCTCTCCTAACCTGTAGCAGACCGACGCATGACTGCGTTCGGAGCACAGTCGTGAAGTCCTCTTCTTTATAGTTACATTTGTTTTAATTTCCTGACAAAGAATGGCCATTCCTTTGACAGGAAATGAGAACTTAGTTTAGCTTTTTTTAAAATTATTTTTTGGCCAGGGGCCATTCCTTAAACTTGAAGATTTTGGAAACCAAATTCTAGAGGCCTGAAATATTCATACTAACTTCCCTCAGCTGTTGGCTTTGAACACTTTGAACGTCAGATCGCGCTGGTTTCTTGTCCCTAATGTTGCATCTTGTGGTATGAAGTCTTTAGTCGGTGCCATTGCGCTCTGGATGAGGGGCGAGCGAAGTCTTTTAAGAAATGACCTGAAAGACTGACCCCTTTGGCATTTCAGTTCTCCTGATGAAATCTCTAGCTTCCCAAAGAAGCCAGTCTCCCCGACGTGTCCGGATGTTTATATCGGCCGCCCCTGCCGGCTGGTGCGCTGATTTTTCACCTTCTCTTCCCCGTCCTGACTCTCGGTTTACTCACACCTGCTACTCAGGAGTTCCTTCATCTGTGAAACTGCCTCCAAGCCCCAAAGACTTGTTAGGCACTTGACCTTGGTTCATCCAGGACCCTCGGTGTGCCCTCCTAGTAAGACTTTTCACTTCCCATTACCACCGCCTTTTTCCACCTGGCTGGACCAGGACCCTAAGGGCAAGGTCGCATCTAATTCTCACTGTGCCTCTAGTTCACTGTAGACCACGGAGCCTAACAACAAGGCAGGGCTGCCGTAAATATGTATTGAGTCAATTAAACCATTTGTCTTTAATGTGCAAATAGTTCTGTTGTGTATGGTCATTATACCAGACTTGTGGGCTTCCTAGATACACTCAGAATATGTATTAAAGGTGTTTAAAATTTGATAATGTAAGCACTCTATAGTTTGTGAGATATTATTTCTTACTAAAATTTAATTTATTGAAATGCTCAGAGCTGATAAGGACTTTTAAAGTCTGTTTTATTCTGCATAAAATGCAGTATCCGAGAGACAGAAGAATAGCATTTTCCTGCTAACATAGTTTATGTTCTAAAATAACTATCATTTATAGTTTCTAGCGTACTTATTACTTTATTATTTTCTGGGAAAAAAATAAAAACAAGCCCTGAGAACACAGGGAGGAACTTTTCGGTGATGTGTGAAAAGGCACCTAAAGGTAGTTATTAACCTGCGTTGGAAGACAGCATCCCTTTGAAAAGCTGATAAAAGCTATGGGCTCTCTCTCTTTGCTCCAGAAAAATGCCCAAATGCACATATGCTTAACAATTTTGCCTACCATTTTAGGACTCTAGCGTTTCACTCAAGAAAAGTAGGTAAAGAAACCCTAAGCTAAGACCAGCCTGAAAAGAGTATGGACTCAGCCAGCCGAGAGGCCGGACAAGGGTGGAGGGACCATGTGTTCAGGATGTCAGGGAGCATGAGCTTCAGAAAAGCAGAATGCACGTGCTTTCTGAACCTCGGTGAATGACTCCCTAACTTGAATGCTCCCTGACTCCATGATGGGAATTGTTTGGAATCCAAACACTTGCGCTCCTTCATTCATCTGCACATTGAGCTGGTCGCTCAGCTAGGGACTGAGGGCGAGGGGGACGGGCGGCTGTAGCAGCCTTCTTATCATTGTAGACAAGGCGGTGCCTTGCGTTTCCCACATTCCAGAAATAAGGAAATATCATTCTAGAAATAAGGAAAATGAATCCATCTGTGTAAAATTTTCTGCTAACATGGCACCGATTTTATACCTAGCAGCCGTTTTTCATTTATCATCCCTGTTGCTATTATGTGCAAATAAATGAAGTCTTTAATGAACTTTAGAACCATAAAATATAATTTAATTATATGAATGTTAGGTGACTATAATGAAAATTATTAACACGATGTATAAACAGTGCAATAATAGTGTAAGGTTATGGTTTAAAGCATCCTAACAGTGCCCAAGATAGAATGAATATTTTTATAGAAATTTAATGAAAACTGTGGCACCTCTTCATTCACTGGAAATTTTGTTTATATGCACATAGGGAAGCCTCAAATTAAGATATCAGTCTCGCGTGAGCTCCAGTAGAGCTCCGGTGGGGCTAGAGGGAGTTTTCACCCTCTCTGCCATTCACCGAGACTCAGACTTGAGTCT
Organism: Potos flavus; assembly: GCA_028534135.1. NCBI lineage: Eukaryota > Metazoa > Chordata > Mammalia > Carnivora > Procyonidae > Potos > Potos flavus. The sequence continues at coordinate 2,479,887 of CM052884.1, forward strand.
GTTTCCCTAGTAACGTGGAGCTGCTTCCCAATGAGACACCGAGGGGAGCCTTTCATCAAATCAATGTGGACGGAATTGCAGCCTCGAGGAAGCTGCAGCGAGAATGCAGGAAAACTTTTTGTGTATCGTCTGTCAGAAAACCAGAGCGAATGTGCATAAACTAAATGGCCACCTTGGAAATGAGGGTATAGTGCTGTGTGCATAGAATGTCGCTGGCCATCGTCCTTGGCGAGGACACTGGACGCTGACTCTGGCGCACGTGCAGGTGTGGCTGGAAGTCTGATTTGTGAACAACGGGCCCTTTCACTCTGCACATGCCACGGCGATTCTTCGGCTCTGCAGCTGCAACTGCTACTCGCAGAACACGCTGCTGATCAAAGGATGTCCGTCGCCATGTGCAGTCAGTCCCGAATTTTTGCCCAGAAGAGCACCCAGTTCCTGCATTTGCCGCGTCCGCTGGGTCTGTCCGTGCCGGGACCTCCTAACTTCCTCACGGCTGCGTCCTAAGTTTGCCGGTGACACAGAGCTTCCCCCTAGTCCACCTGTCTTCCTTTGTCCCCTGTGTTAATGCTGAAACGGTCAAGACTTGTGTTTTCAGGAATAGCACTTAAACTCTGGGCATTCGTTTTCTGTTCCATGATCTGTTCATTCAGAAAACTTTCACTGAAGACTCTCTCTTTTCCCACGTGCTGCGCGTGAAGGATGGAGCAGGAGGAAGGCGAACAGCGTCCATGCACCCGTTTTTGGGTGCTCCAGACTTGCTGTTTGATTTCATTCTTTTTTAAAGGTTCTTTTATTTAATCATTAGGAGAGAGATAGAGCAGGGGGAGGAACATAGGGAGAAGGACAAGCAGACTTGATGCCGGGAGCTCGGTGCAGGGCTCGATCCCGCAACCCTGAGATCATGACCTGAGCCAAAACCAAGAGTTGGTGCTCAACTGACTGCGCCACCCAGGCGCCCCTGCTGTTTGATTTTAAAGATAACCTACACGGCCCGTTGATGGAGTCCCTCAGGAAGTGAGCGGCTCTCTGGGATAAGACCATATCACGTGATAATCACACCATTTGAGCGTGACCGTAACTTCAGGTATCATAGACCCTCTGGGTTGTTTGGGCATGGATGCAACATTGATCTTTTGCTACTCCAGTTTTTAAGCAGTGTTTTGTTTCCCAATCCATTCTGCCAGAAGTGATACCATAAGTTTTTCTTCATATCAACATCTTTTTTCTACCTCTTTCATCTCCTGTATTAAAGTGTACGTTTCTTGAGGGCAGGGGCTATGTTTATGTCTCTCTGTTTTCCTTGCTAAACCTTGCACAAACTCTAGCATATATACAGTAGGTGCACAATAAGATTTCTTGCTGTTCTGTGAGGATAGAAGTATATTTCTGCATTGATCCTGCAGGGCCTCTGCAGTTGCTGCTCCTTCTGCCTGAGACACTTGTCCCGTGGGTATCCACGTGGCTCACTCCTCACCCTTCCCTCGGTTGGAAGATCCTCTCATCAGAGAGGCTCATCCTAACCACCCTTCTTACATTAGAAATTGCACAGCTGTCCACCACTGCCCACACTTCCCGTTCTTCTTACCCTGATTTAGCATTCTTCCTAACGTTTTTCACCATCTGGCATGTTTGTTTATCATCGGTCTTCAACCACCAAAGCTCTGTGAAGGCAGAAACTTTGTTTTAGTCGCTGCCTTATTCCCAATGCCTGGAGCAGTTCCTAGGACCTAGCGGGACAGTCCGTAAATGTTTGCCAGGTGAACGAATGAGTAACTATTACAAATCCTTGCGTATCGTGTGCTGCCTAACAAAGCATAGCATGCGACCGTCTATTCTAGGACACTGGCAGTACCGGAGGGGGGCAGCCACGCCGCTCCTGGAAGTGTCCCCCTGACAGGATGACACAGCTCGCAGTGGCAAAAACATTTTTGACAACCACTGACCTGATGTGATGCATTAATTATGTACCTGCAGACAGACCGAGGAATGAATCAGCTCATTTCTGGCCTAACACTTGAACCTTTGGTAGGTTCCAGAATTTTACCATATTGTCTTCATCTTCTTTACTTAGTGAGACCATTGCTTCGGCAAATGCCGGGCCGATGCCGGGCACGTCCTGAGAAGCCAGAGTAAATCATTCCTATCGCTAGTTTCCCTTCCAAGTGGCCCAATTACTTCCCTCCATATTAGAGCCTCACTGCCAACAAAGGTGCATAAATCCCAAGGGACATTCAGGTGCTGGTAGATTTTCAGTGAATACATTTATGCACAAGGTCAGAGCTAGGGGGCCATCCTCAACTCCTGTCTCCTCCTCACCCCCAAAATCCAAGCATTCAAAATGATAAGTGAGCCGTGTTCCGAAAACTGTCCTCTTCTTTCAGTCCCCACTGACATTCAATGAGCTTAGGCCACCATCACCTCTTGAGACCCATGCATTACCTCCTCTCTGGTTTTCCTGCCTCTGGTCTGGCTCCTCTCCAGTACATTCTCCTGACAACCCAGAAATAAATGCAGATCAGGATCAGCTTCTCTTTATCTTCAGAGCGACGTCAGATTCTTCAGCACAGCATGAGACTACAGTCATGCATAGACACCTGCTCATTTTCCAGCTTCCCAACTTCTCCCAATCCTTTTGAGTTCCAGTCATTTTGAGTTACCTAGAAAATCCCTGAAGAAGTTACGTTTGTTCTTGACTCTGAACTTTGCACACGCTATTCTTATACTTTGTAAAACTTCTCTCCTGCTTTTGGTGAGTTTATTCCCATTTCTGGTTTCATTTTGAAGACTGTCGTAGCCAGAGAGTTTTCCTGATCCCCCGAGACTGAATTAGGCATCCTTTATCTGTGCATATTTGTCATACTGTGGTCATCCCTATCTTAGGATTTAAAACACAGAGTGCTGAAATGCTTTTCTTCATTTGCTCTTTCCCCACTGGCCTACAAATATACCTTCTGTGCTCAGCATGGTGCTTGGGACACAATAGATGTTCAGCATTATTTGTTGAATGAGTTCGTTCTTAACTGCAATGCCAATGTGTTTATATGCATGGGGATGGTGCAGGATAAGTATCCGTATTATATCCACTTAGAAGTCACTTACGGAAGTTCAAAGATCCTTCAAGACAATTCTCTCTGTCTTTAGAATATGTACCCATGTGATTTTAAAGTAAAACATTTCTTTATCTCAAAGCAGAGTGTATCCATTACATGTTGATCAAGAATTCCATTCCATCATAAAAAAGAGAGTTATGCGTGTTCATATGAATATGAAATGAGGTCTATTTAAGGTAGTGGCTGGTACTTTCAGCAGGTGTGAAGCAAACATAATTTTTAACCTCCTTGAAGGCAGTTAAATAGTGTGGGGTAAATCATTGATTAAGATTGCACCTTCACTTAGCCTCTTCCACCTGGAAAGTGTTAATTGTTGGATGTGTGACAGCACCTGAAAATGAAGAAATTAATAAGTATAATAGACATTCAGACCTGATACTATGGAATTTTAAGACGACTTCCCCTAAAGTTAGTGTGTGACTTAAAACTATTAATTCTTTCGTCTATATTTTTGCTGAAAAGTAAATATTTGATCACAGAAATATATTAATTTTTATGTAGCCACTTACATTCTTATATGAATACTTTTTCTAGTCGTTGAAGACAAGTTAACTTATCACTGTCTACACCTTGAAGATAAACCACAAGTTCCAGTTCATTATATATAAAATAAGACAATTGAAAATAGAATTTAATATCCAAGTATTGAGATGATTCTAGAGCAAAACAAGAAAATACAAAGATAAAGGGATAAATATAATTATAAGATATTTTAAATGCACATGTGTATATAATCAGAAAACAAAACATATAATAATAATAAAGATAATAAGAAAACCAAAGAATGGGAAACATATACAACTAATGGCTGATGGAAAAGGGAATGGAAATAAACTCACATAATAAAATATTTTTATGTATTAATATATCACAGTAATAACATATATAGTAGTTTTTAAAATGTTACTGAGATGTAATTGATATATCACATTGTGTAAGTGTAAGGTGTTCCATCTGTTGGTCTGAGACACTGGTATATTGCAATATGATTACCACCATAGCTTTCACTAACACCTCTATCGTGTCCCGTCACCACCATTTCTTCTCTGTGATGGAACAACTAAGTAAAGTCTCTTAGCAACTTCGAGATGTACAATACTGAATTGTTGACTGTAATCTCTATTCTGTGTGTTGTATGTCTAGGAATTATGTATCTGCTGGTTGCAAGTTTGTATCCTTAAACAGCATCTCCCCAGTTTTTTCCATCCTTCACCCCTGGTAACCACCGCTTTATTTTCTGGTTTTATGAGTTTGGGGTTTTTTTTTTTAGGTCGCACATATATGTGATGTCATACAGCATTTGTCTTTCTCTGACTACTCTCATTTGGCGTAACGCTTTCAAAGTCCATCCATGTTGTTCCAGTGGTAGGATTTCTTTTTTTGTGGCTGACTACTATTCTACTGTGTGTGTGTGTGTGTGTGTGTGAGATATCTGTATATAGATAGAGATATCTCACCTCTTCTTTATCTATTTATCTGCTGATAAATATGTAGGTTGTTTCCATATCTTAGGTATTATGAATAATGCTGCAAAAATACAGAAATGCAGATATCTCTTCTCTGTCCTAGTTTTAGTTCCTTTCTGTATACAGGCATACCTCAGAGGTATTGAGGGTTCATTTCCAGACCACCACCATAAAGCAAGTCCATTACTGTTTTGGTTTCCCAATACATATAAAAGTTGTTTCTGCTATACTGTAGTCTATTAAATGTGCAATAGCATTATGTCTGAAAAACAACATACATATCTCAATTTTAAGAGACTTTTATTCCTGAAAAATGCTAACCATCATCTGAGCTTTCAGCAAGTTGGGGTCTTTTTGCTGATGGAAGATCTTACCTGATGTTGATGGCTGCTGACCGGTCAGGTGGTGGCTGCTGAAGACTGGGGTGGCCGTGGCAATTTCTTTAAATAAGACAACAAGGAAGCTGGCTCCACTGATTGACTATTCTTTTTATGAACATTTCTCTATAGAATGCAAGTCTGGTTGTTATCATTTTACCCACAACAGAACTTCTTTCGAGAAATAGAGTCTTCTTAAACTCTGCCTCTGCTTTATCAACTTAGTTTATGTTGTATTCTAAATCCTTTGTTGTATTTCCACAAATCTCATAGTATTTTTACAAGGAGTAGATCCCATCTCAAGAAGCCACATTCTTTGCTCATCCCTAAGAAGCAACTCCTCATCTGTTCAGGTTTGATCACGAGATTGCAGCAATTCCGTCCCATCTTCAGGCTCCCTTTCTTATTCTAGTTCTCTTGCTGTTTCCACCACATCTGTAGCTACTTCACTGAAGTCGTGAACCCCTTAAAGTCATTGCTGAGGGTTGGAATAAACTTCTTCCAAACTCTCGTTGATATTGGTATGTTGACCATGAATCGTGACTGTTATTACTGACATGCAGACAGGTGAATTCTTTCCAGAGGGTTTTCATTTTACTTCGCCCAGACACATCAGAGGAATCACGGTCTATGGCAGCTATAGCCTTATGTAATGTATTTCTTGAACAGTAAGACTTGAAAGTTGAAACTACTCCATCCATGGACTACAGAATGGATGTTGTACTAGCAGGCATGAGAACAACACTAATCTCATTAGACATCTCCATCAGAGCTCTTGGGTGTCCAGGTGCATTGCCCATGAGCAATAACGTTTTCAAAGGTATCTTTTTTCTGAGCAATAGGTCTCAGTAATGGGCTTAAAATATTCAGTAAATGATGTTATAAACAAATACGCTGTCATCCGTGCTTTGTGGATGCATTTATAGAATACAGGCAGAGATTGAGCATGATTCTTAATAGCTCTAGGGTTTTCAGAATGGTACGTGAGCACTGGCTCAACTTACAGTCACCAGCTGCGTGAGCCCCTAACAGGAGGATCATCTTGTCCTTTGAAGCCAGGCATAGACTTCTCCTCTCTAGCTAGGAGAGTTCTAGATGGCGCCTTCTCCCCATAGAGGGCTGCTCCATCTACATCAAAAATCTTTTGTCTAGTGTAACCACTTTCATTAATTCTCTTAACTAGACCTTCTGGAGAATTCACTGCAGCATCTACATCAGCACTTGCTGCTTCACCTTGCATTTTCATGTCACAAAGACAGTTTCTTTGCTTAAATCTCATGAGCAATCTCTGCTAGCTTCACACTTTTCTTCTGCAGCTTCTTCTCTCTCAGCCTTCACAAAACTGAAGAGAGGTAGAGTCTTGCTTTGGATTAGGATTTGGTTTAAGGGAATGTTGTGGCTGGTTTGATCTTCTGTCCAGACCACTAGAACTTTCTCCATCCTGCAATAAGGCTGCCACCATTTATTTATTCATTTATTTATTTATTTATTATAGACAACAAGGAAGCTGGCTCCACTGATTGACTATTCCTTTTATGAACATTTCTCTATAGAATGCAAGTCTGGTTGATATCATTTTACCCACACAGAACTTCTTTCAAGAACTAGAGTCTTTTTAAACTCTGCCTCTGCTTTATATTTATTTATTTATATATTTATATATTTATAAATATATATATATACATATACATATTTATATTTATCATTTGTATCATTTCATTGGACTAGCTAGCAGTTTAAATTTCCTTCAAGAATTTTCTCTTGGCATTCACAGCTTAGCTAACTGCTTGTCACAAGCTTATCTTGGCTTTCAAAATGCCCTCATCACTGAGCTTAATCATTTCTAGCTTTTGATTGAAAAGGAGAAATGTGCAACTCTTCCTTTCACTTGAACACTTAGAGGCTATTGTGGTGTTATTAATTGGCCTAATTCCAATACTGTTGTGTCTTGGGGAAGAGGAAGGCCGAAGGAGAGGGAGAAAAATGGGGGAAGGGCCAGTTGGTACAGCAATCAACACCAATGTCAAGGAACCAAGACCAATGTCAAAGATCTTTCCTGTGTTTTCTTCTAGGAGTTTTATACTATCAGATCTTATCTTTATATCTTTAATTCATTTTGAGTAAGTTTTTCACTCTGATGTGACATCAGGGTTCAATTTCACAGTTTTGCATGTGGTTATGAGTTTTCCCAACACCATGTGTTAACGAGATTATCCTTTCCCCATTGAGTGTTCCTGCCCCTCTTGTCAAATATTAGCTGACCGTAAATGTGAGGGTTTGTTTCTGGGCTCTCGATTCTGTTCCATTGGTCTCTGTGTCTAATGTAGGGCAGCACCATACTCTTGAAATTACTTTAGCTCTTTCATAGTATAGTATGAAATCAGGAGATGTGATGCTGCCACCTTTGTTCTTTCTCATGATTGTTTTGAAGATTTGGAGTCTTTTGTGGATTCATACAAATTTTAGGATACTTTTATTTCTATGCTTATGGAAAATGCCATTGGCATTTTGATAGGAATTGCGTGGAATCTATAGATGCCTTTAGTATGTGCCGTTTAACAATATTATTTTTTTCTGATCCATAAACACAGGGTCTTCTTCCATTTTTTTAATGTCTTCTTCAATTTCTTTCTTCCAAGTTTTGTCATCTTCATTGTATGGCTCTTTCTCTTCCTTGGTTTAATTTATTCCTAAATATTTTATTGTTTTTGATGCTATTATGAATGTCATTTTTTTAAGAGAAAGTGGGGGTGGGGAGAGGTAGAGGGAGAGAGAGAATCTTCAGCAGACTCCACACCCAGCACAGAGCCTGACATGGAATGCAGTCTGATAACCCTGAGACATGACCTGAGCCAAAATCAAGAATTGGATGCTCAACTGACTGTGCCACCCAGGCACTCCATGAATGTCGCAGTTTTTAAATTTCTTTTGCAGATATTTTACTGTTAGTATGCAATTGTTAGTGCTACTGATTTCTGTATGTTTATTTTATGCATGGGATACTGATACTTTTATAGTGATAGTTTAATGGGAGTTCTTTTGTAGGTTATAATCTTTTAATCTCTGGCTGGTTTTGGAATTCTCCCTTTATCTTTGATTTTTGACAGTTTTGTTATCATGTGTCTTAGAGAAGGTTTTCTTCTATTGAGATAATTGTTAGGTTCCTGAAGTTGAATGTCCAGTTTTGCCTTCAAAAGTTGTCAGCTATTCTTTCTTTAAATAAACATTCTACCCCCTTTACTGTCTCTTGTTCTGGATCCCTGATTATTCTAATATTTGTTCTTCTGATGGAATCCCATGGATCACGTAGATGTTCTCTTTTCTGAACTTTTTTCCTTTGTTCTCCTCTAAATGGGTTATTTCAAAATTTTTATCCTCTAAATCACCTATTCTGTCTTCCATTTGCTCTACTCACTGCAGATGTGCTCTATTGCATTTTTCATTTCATTCATTGAATTCTTCAGCTCCAGAATTTGTGGGTTTTTTTCATTATTTTGTTCAGTTGTCTTTTGTTGTTGTTGTTGTTCAGTTGTCTTTTTTGAGTTTTCTTGTAGCTCATTGAGTTTTTCAAAGACAGCTATTCTGAATTCTTCATCAGCTAGCTCATAAAATTTCACTCCTTTGAGCTTGGTTATTGGAGAATTATTATCGTTAGTGATAATATGCTTCCTTGATGTTTCATGTTCCTTGTATTTTTAACACTGCTGCCTCTGCATTTGAAATAGCAAAAGTCACTACTAGTTGCTTAAGGTAGGGGTATCCTGTTCATTGGTGCTGTTACTATGGGGTTTTCTCTGTCTTTGTGTGGGTACACGCCTCTCTTCTTGCTCCCTCTTGTGGCAGAATTCTTTAGTTTGTATGTCTTCTCCGGTCCTTACAATTTACCAGTCAGGCCCCTAGAAACCTCTCTTTTATTTTCCAGAAGGTGGCACTATACCTCAAATTTATGGTTTCTCTCCTGCCCACAGACCCGGCCTGCTTCTGAGTGCTCTCCCTGCCTCTCAGCTGCTGCACTCAGGAGCACCCCTGAGGACCCACTCAGTGTGTGTTTAGCACTTGGGGCATTGGGGGGGCCTGCAGACCAGGTAGGGAGATCCTCCGGTGAGGGACTCCCAGGAGCTCATGGAGGACTTCCTGCAGAAGTCCTCAGTGCAAACAGCAGGAACTGCATCCCTGTAATGCTCTTTGATGTTCTTATCTCCTTGCTGATCTCCTCCTGCCCCGGTACTCAGGGTGTTGCTGGAGAGAATGGGCAATCACTCGCCACTCTCCTTTTCCTTGATATTACCTGATAGTTCAGCTCTGTGCATTGTTGCAGTGGCAGGGGTCAACACTGGGAAGGTTATTCCTACCATCTCCACTGCGTCCACACTCATATATATATATAATGGTTTTCTCCAATGGCATGAGAGGACCTCCGCTTGAGAAGCTAGACTTCCGAGATGTCTCTCTCACCCATGGCTGCCCAAGCCAGCACTCCCCAAGTCTCTTCCTCATGTTGGCTAGAAGGCTTGGGGCGGTGTGCTGTGCCACCAGCTCTAGGGCCTGAGCGGGGAAGGGGTCCCCTAGACAGAAAAGTGGCCATTGTGCATAAAGCCCACAAAGTGGCCAGAAGATGGGGGACTTGTGAAGCCTAATTAGGAACTCAGTCTTCATCGTAATAAATGTAGAAGCTTTTCAAACACTTTGAAAGAAAATGGACATGTTTACAGTTTTAAAAGATCACTCTGGATTGAATGTGGAGAAAGGACTGGAGGAGGACATGAATGTTTGCTCAGAGTTTCTCAAGTAGCCTAAGAAAGAAAGATGTGGATGAGTAGGGCAAAGCTCCTTTAGCAACTACAACAAACAAGATGACAAATAAGACGAAGGATTTAAAAAGAAATGTGTGATAAGGAACTTTATAAAGAAAACTAAAACATACCAGAAAGACACAGAAGGGGACCTAAGCAAGAGGAAAGACATCTTTTTCTTTTGTATTAGATTATATAATATTATAAAGATGTCAGTTCTCCCTGAATTAATTTATAAACTTAATGCAATCCTTATCAAAATACCAGCAGGTTTTTTGGGGTTTGTTTTGTTTTGTTTTGTTTTGTTTTTGATGTAAGACAAACTGATAATCAAGTTTGTATGGAAAAACAAACATCTAAGAAGAAGCAGGAAAACACTGAAAAAGAAAATCTCTGAGGGGATATTAGCTTCCCCCCAGATATAAAGGTATAAAGATGTACTTCAAAGTATCCATGATTAAATTAGTGTGGCGTTGGCATGCGAGTACACAGTGAGACCAGGAAACAAAATGGAAAACCCAGAAAAAGATCTAAATATGTAAGAAAGTGTACTCTGTGATATAGATAACCTCTTTGGGGTATTACTGGGGCAAAGCTAAACTTTTAAAGTAATGATTGTGGAGCATCTGGGTAACCATTTGGAAAAAAAATAAAATTTGGTACATTTCGCATACCTTTTACCAGAGTAAACTCCAAATAGGTTAGGAATTTAAACAGAAAAAAATGAAAACATATAAGAACTAGAAGAGAAAAGAGATCAATTTCTCTTTATTCTCAGCTTGGGAAAATACTTTCTATTTCTCAAACTCCAGAGTAAATAAGAGAAGACATTGATAAATTGGACTACATGAAAGTTAAAAAAAATACACAATATCATAGACAATTGAAAAACTGGAAGAAAATATTTGCAACATGTGACACAAAGGGCTAATATTCTTAATATATAAAGAACTCTTAAAACCAAAGAAAAAGATATTGAAAACCCAATGGTAAAATATGAAATAGACATGAGCAGAAGCTCACATATATTTTTTTAAAAAGATAAAAATGACTCCTTATATATTTTTTAAGTTCAAACAGAGAAATACAAATTAAAATAATGTCATTTCTCAGCTATCAGATGGATAAAAACTAAAAAGTATGACAACATATCCTCTTGGTAAGGCTGTGGGTAAACAGGGACTGTCCTGGATTGTTAGTGAGAATGCAAACCGGCACAGTCCTTCTGGTGGGAGATTTAACAATACATAACAAGACTGTACATGTGCTTATCATTTGATCCAGCAGTCCCACTTCTGGGAATCTGTTCTGAGAGATACACCTCCAACGGTAGATTTGCACAAGGTTCTTCCCTACAGCATTATTTGACTTGTACTATATTGGAAACAACTTAAATGCTCGTACACAGGAGGGTGTTTGATTAAAATATGGTGCATCTCCCCAGCAGAGTACTAAGAAACTGTGGAAAAGAATGAGGAAGACCTCAATGAAATAATATAGGGTAATTTCCAAGACATATTATTAATGTTAAAAAAAATAAACATGGTATACAGCCTGCCAGGCCTGGCCACCAGCAGGGGATGGAGGCTGCTGTGTGCCACAGACAGTGCCCCACGCAGAGGGAGCGCTGCAGAGAGGGGACACGGGTTTATTGCGGGGTGTGCCCCGACTTTCTCCCTTGCCCGTCCAGGTTCACGCCCACAGCCCCCTTGCAGAAATACTCTGAGGACCTACTGTCTTTCACCAGATGCGGCCACTGTCTAGGGCACTGCTTCCTCATCTCACTCAGGCTCATGCCAAAGATGTAAAATTTGGTGCGGATATCTGAGCCTTAATGCTTCAAAGTATAGTAGACCTTTCAGTAGATGCTGGAGTGATTACTAGGGATTATTAGTGAATGAGAAGTCCCAGAATGTGGTGTGACCATTGCAAAGTCGGTTGACCTAAGGTAAATGTAACAATATGTGGACTATGCTTGTTCAAAACATTGCCAGTAACACAAATGAACAGGCCAAAGACCCAACACCACTGCTACCATGTCAGTGTCCTATCTCGCCAAGGAAGGCTTGGAGAAGGTTAGCAGAGGTGCTAATCCCGTGGAAATTGGAATAGGTGTGATCTTAGCTGTAAATGCTATAATTGCTGAATTTAAGAAGCAGTCCAAAACTGTGTTGAGCCCCAGAGAAATTGCTTCGGTTGCTGTGATTTCTGCAAACAAAGAAATCGGCAATATCATTTCTGATATGGTAGAAAAGATTGAAAGGAAGAATGTAATCCCAAATAAAGATGGGAAACACTGAATGATGAATTATAAAGTATTAAATTGAAGTTTGATTGTTTCCCCATACTTTGTATACATCAAAAGCTCAGAAATGTGAATGCCTACATTCTGTTGAGTGAAAAGAAGATGTCTAGTATCTGGTCCATTACACCTGCCCTTGAAATTGCCAAAGCTCCTTGTAAGCCCTTGGTCATAACTGCTAAAAATGTTAATGAGCAAGCTCTAAATACACGCATTTTAAATAGGCTAAAAGCTGGTCTTCAGATTAGAACAGTCAGATCTCCCAGGTTTTGGTGACAATAGAAAAACCTTCACATGACTATTAATGCTGGCGGTTCGATATTCGAAGAAGATCTTGATGATCTTGATGATGCTTGGCTTTATGACTTAGGAAAAGTTGGAAATGTCACTGTGACCAAAGATGAAGCTGTGTCCTGGAAAGGAAAAGATAATAAGCTCAAATTGAAAAATCTCTGTGGGAAATCACTGAGCAGTGGCATATCATAACTAGCAATTATGAAAAGGAAACAATGAATATCTTGAAACACTTGCAAATGGAGTAGCTCTGCTGAAGATTGGTGGGACAAGCGATGTGGAAGTGAATGGGAAGGAAGAGCTGCAGGTGCCCTCAAAGCTGCGTGGGATGCTGTGGAAGAAGGAATTGTTCTGGGAGGGGGTCGTGTTCTGCTTCAGTGCATTCCAGTCGGAGACTCGCTAATTCCAGCAAATGAAGATATTTTTTAATAATACAGAAATTATTAGAAGAACACTTAAAACTTTTGCAAAGATCATTGCTAAAAATGTAGATATTGAAGGATGATCGATAGTTGAGATAATTATGCTACGTTCCTCCAAAGTTGGTTGTGATGCTCTGCTTGGAGATTCTGTGAATGTGGTGGAGAAAGGAATCATCAATCCAGCTAAGGTTATAAGAACTGTTTTATTGGTAAGTGGAATGGTCAGGGAGGAATATGTTCTGCTTTCTAGAATAGTGCTACACCATTGCTAATAAACTCTGACAGGATGCTCGGGGCAACGTTTCACACCAATAATTTCAAAGAAGTCAGTTAAAGAAAATGAAAAGGCTGGCTGATGTTAAGAAATTCACTATAATCATCAATTTCTAGTTTCAGTTGACAATATATCATGATTTACCACTGTCATTGTCTATGCCTACAGATAATTTAATTTCGTATTTTTGAATACAAGGTTATTCATACATTCACCAAAAAACAAACAAAAAACATGCTGTGAAAGTGTCAACAGTCTGCTAGTCTTTAGGTACTAAGGAAGGGGGAATGAGAAAATACACACTTATCCACTAACCTCTGCAAAAGAAATATAGAAAAACAAACCATAAACTAATGAGATTGGTTGCCAACATAAGTTGGTTAGGAGTGGCAATTAAAGAATGTGAAAAGAGTGAAACTTCTTTTAGTTTTCTGTGCAACACTGTCTTTTAGGACATACCCAAACCATAAAGAAATAAAACCAACCAGGATGTAGGGGAGCCCAAAATAGAATACAAAAAAATAATAAATGTACCTAACTATGTTATAAATGAATGACACAACCTTATGGAAGGAGGTAGAGAAGAAAATAATTAACTTGAGTAATGGGGGAAAACAATATTTTGATTGCATACCATACGCAAATATATAGCCCACATCATCCTTGTACTGTGTTTTGTAAATGTGTTTTTAACAAATATTAACTAGAGATTCTGACGTTCTTTCTGTGCAGACTAAGATTTAGCAGATAGGTAAATATATTGTGAGTAGTAAGAGCCAGGTTACAAATAAGAAAAGGGGAAAAGCTGGAAGAAGCCCTCTGGTGTTGGACTGAAACTGGAGGATTAAGTATAGACCCACGGCTTTAATGTTGAGACAGTCTTAGGTATAGAAAGAAATACAAATGTGTATGTGTGCGTGTGAGTGTCCATATGTGTATTTCCTGAGAGCACTTAGAGGCGAGAACATCCCAGTAGCAGTGAACGCTCCTGGCATCCAGATCTTAATTCCTGAATACCGTCCTACAATTAAAGGGAAACAACTTTTAGAAAAAGGGCAGATTACAGGGCTAACACAGAGAAAATTTAGGATGAGACAACATCATCTTGTGGTGTCAAAAAACAAGGGAGTGCTTCTAGAGTAACTGGTTGAGGCATACGAGAAGGATTCAGGAGCCAACTTGAAGAAGCTGTTGATGGCCAAATATGGGACAATGTGAGCAAAACAACAAATAATGGTCATAATGTAAGACAGCCATCAAATACAGTAAATATCCATGAGTCCCAACTGGTATCAATCAATAACTGAATAAATAAATAAATGGGGGAGAAGAGACAGCCCTTCCTTACAATACAGTCACAGTGAATAATGGAGAAGGAAGGATGCAAATGGAAAATCACTGTTAGGCAAACGACACAGTAATAATTGTTGCAGGAAAGAATTATTGATGATGCTAAAGTTAATAGGTGAAATTATGATGAGAAACAGGATATTTTAATCATCTCTGGGTATTTCTCCACAAAATACTTCCTAATTATTAAGGGAAAAATTATAACTTGCCTGTGGAGAAACCTGGCAGACACCATCCTGACCGAGTGACTGAAGGTGACACCCCCAGGTCATAGGACCTGCCGGCATCACGCACCTGCACACGGAGACGAGTCTGTGGTATTTCTGCCGCGTGTGGAGATGTCAGACCCCTAAATTAGGAAACACTGAGAAGAGAGGAGGGAGGGAAAGGATAGCTTTGGAGTGTGGTTTGGGTTAAGAGGTCAGCATTGGAGACAGAAGTGGAAGAAGTGAACAATAAGAAAAATAGTAAAAAAAAAAAAAAAAAAACCTGATAATCAATGCAAGATGTACAGGGTGTATTCTAGAGAGAGCAGAAGGAGCTTTAAAGAAAGACATCCATTGTAATGCTCTGTAATCCTATTAGGCAGGTGGTTTATCACTTTCTGAGGGTCTTAACTAACTTGCCTGAGATTTCAATTGTAAATGAAGTCTTTTGACTAATTAGGCCTTTTTATTTGGTATGTTCAGTTACTTGGGGAGCGCCGTCAAACAAATGGTGATAAGCCTTAGGTTATGTTGCTTGGGTAAATGTTCTAGAAATCATGTGAAATTCCTAAAGTTTTAATATGTTCTGGTATAAGGTCATCACTTGACATTCTAATTATTAAAGTGTTATGTGTCACAGGAAAAAAAGGAAAGACCCAGATTTGTGGGGTGCATAGCAGGTAGATAGTCTTGCCATTTAATTAACCAGAGCAGGAGACCAAGTTTTAGTAAAAATTGTCCTCTAACTTGGAAAGACTGTCGATTTACATCCCAAACAGGTGGTATATCTTTACTGATGTTGTCTTATTTTTTGTTTTGTTTTATTTTATTTTATTTTATTTTATTTTACTTTATTTATTTTATCAAATGCATCCATGGGGAAGCTAGTTTTTGACTGATGAAATTTCACAGTTGGCAGGCTAGCTTGGAATACTTTGCCTTCATGAGACCTGGGGCCAATGGGTGAGGAGTCCTGTTCTCCCCGATTTATTCTTTCTAGGAGAAAGAAGCACTTTTTCTACTTCACTGGCTTGCTCTTTATAGCTTGCAATATCTGGGGGAAGCAATGCTAGTCTCATGGACGAGGCCTCTAAAATGAGTTGTGGTCCTCACAGTATTAATATCAGAAAAATCTCTGACCCCTGAGCCCACTATCTCAGGAAGTTTCCTATTTGAAACATGTAAAAGGAAAGTGGTACAAAATAAAAAATACTCCAGAATCCAAAGGCTTTCATGGTTTGTCTCTCTCTCTCTGATTCCGACCCCCCCTTCAGTTTTCCCTCCCTTCCCCTGTGGTCCTCCACGCTATTCCTTATGTTCCACATATGAGCGAAACCACATGATAATTGTCTTTCTCTGCTTGACTTATTTCACCCAGCATAATCCCCTCCAGTTCCATCCATGTCCATGCAAATCATAGGTTACAGAAGGGAGGGGGTGGGGGGAAGGGGTGACCGGGTGATGAGTATTAAGAAGGCCACGTGTGGTGATGACCACTGGGTGTTATACGCAGCTAATGAATCATTGACCACTATATCAAAAACTAATGATGTTAAATATGTTGGCTAACAGAATATAATAAAAATAATAAATAATCTAAAAACAACACCACCACCAACAACAAAACCCAGCACAGAACTAAAAAAGAAATCATAAAAAAAATAATACTGTCCAAAAAAATGAAGATCGACTTTGAAACGTTCAATAGCTTCTAATCACTCTTGGTATAAAGACAAAAATTCTGACCAAAAACCAAAACAAAACAAAATTAAAAAACTCCAAGAGCAACATTTTGTAATTCTGAAAACAGTCAGGAATGATTCAGCTGTTTAAATCAGAAAATGCGTTATGGATTTACAAGAAATCTTTTCTAATCAGGTTCTTACTGCTTTTATTTTCTATAATAAAAAAGGCATAATCATCGCAAAGATAACCACTACAGAAGATAAAACAAGTAGATTTTTATTCCAATTAGGATGCTTTTGCTAAAGTCTGGCTCTTTAATATTTGGGTCCATGAAATAATTGGCTAAATTATGAAGAGCTCCATCTACATCTTATTTAGAAAAGTTTACATTTAATTATAATGTCCTCATGCAAGGTAATGAAAACTGAATTCATGATGTCAACTAATCAAAAGTTGGATTACTGTTTCTTTTATGCACAGGAAATATTTACAGGTACCTTTCTACGCTGAAGCGTCTGGAGGGAGGAAATAGGACTCGGGCTCATTAGACGTGGGTTCAAATTCCAGGGTGACCAGTTAGCCAATAACAGGTCTGTGAGCCTTCAACGTGGGCACAAGTATAAGCCTCATTTTCCTAGAAAAAAAAAAATGGAGTAAAGAATTCACATCACAGGATTCATGGAGAATTATTTGAAAGAGTTGCAATGCTGAGTACTATTCTATGGTATAGAGTGTATGTGGATTCTTTTTTTTTTTTTTTTTTAAAGCAAATGAGTTAAGTTTAGCTGAATGCGAATGCATAAGTGGGGGCTGTATTTTCCTTTTTCTTTACTATTGTTTTTAGGGAAGTAAAAACTAAAGTCATCAGTACTGAGATCTCAGAATTATTTGTAACAAAACATCTTTTTCTTGGCCACATTATTAATCAAACATCAATTAATCTATTTATTTGAAGATCATAAATCCCAATACAGAGAATCATTACTGAAGCAGACAAAAGTTACACAATATATTTCATTTGCGTGACTCAAATGTATTCACCTCATTTGGTTCAAAGCTGTGTTCCAAAGATAAAATTATGAAGAGGAGAAGAAATTGTTCCTCCCTGTGATACAGCATATGCGTGTTTTAGTTTGCCCAGACCTTTGCTCATGTTCTAGAACTTAATTTATATGGAGTTTATCTATATATTCCTGTTGGGAAATAATATAAAAATGAACAAAATAGCAGCCACTCTTTGAAAATAAAATACTCTTCTTTCACTCCGAGCACTATTACGTGGTTGGTTATACAGGGAAGTGAAGAGAGGTTATTTCAGAGAAGTAAACATGGGTTAAGCATGTTCCATCATTTAGACATTAGAGCGATCGTGTTGCTACATTTTTAAGATGTGACACCTGTCCTTAGGATTTGGAACCAGGAAGGTCTGGTGAGGCAATTTACCAAAACCTGGGATATTGGGCAAATTATGAAGACCTCTGTAAACGGCTGTCTCGCCATCTGAAAATGGAGATACCACAATACTTACTTTACAAAGTTGTGAAAATTAAATGTAAAATATTGTGAAAATAATTGGCAGGAAATGTCAGTGCTTCTTTCCTTCTATCACAGCATTTTTAATTTATTATCTTTTACTTTATTACTTTTCAGTTATTTATTTGTGTATAATTGGCCCACAATGTTACGTTAGTTCTGGGTGTACAACAGAGTGATCCCACTTTTGTGTCCATTATGCTTGGCTCACAGGTATAGCTGCCATCTGTCCCAGCAGTGTTTGAGAAGATTCAGTTTTAAAATACGTCAGTGTTAGAGGTTATATATCATTACATAGATATAAATAATTATTTTGAATAATTAAAAAAATGGGTTCAATTTACTTTCATTTATCAAGAAAGCCAATGTCACTAAATAAATACATATTTTGGTCTATGGACCTCCATGGCCAATATCCTGTAAGACATTGGAAAGCAGGACGCTTTTTTTCCGCCATGATAAACAACTGGCATGTCTAATTCATGTGAAACTGTCCAAAGTAGATTCTCCAGATATAAAAAGAAGAACCTTCAGATACTGAAGGTAAACTCAGGGGAAGTGAAAAGATCTACAGCTATATTCTTTTTTTTTTTTTTTTTAATGATTTTATTTATTTATTTGACAGAGAGAGAGAGATCACAAGGAGGCAGAGAGGCAGGCAGAGAGAGAGGGGGAAGCAGGCTCCCCGCCGAGCAGAGAGCCCGATGCGGGGCTCGATCCCAGGACCCTGAGATCACGACCCGAGCCGCAGGCAGAGGCTTTAACCCACTGAGCCACCCAGGCGCCCCTTTTTTTTTTTTTTTTTTTTTAATGATTTTATTTATTTATTTGACAGAGAGAGATCACAAGTAGGCAGAGAGGGGAAAGCAGGCTCCCCGCCGAGCAGAAAGCCCGAAGGATCTACAGCTATATTCTTATTCATGCGTTGTCAGCTCTTTAATTTACGGGTATTTTAATCTTATTTAGAATGAGAAAGTATCATAGAAATGGAAAAGGGATAAATAATGCGGAAGTTCCACCTATATGCATGAAAATTACAAAGTCAATTTGTGTTTACTTCCCAATGAAAAGATTATCCCAACACTTTAGCCAATCCTATTTGTTGAACATGATTTTAAAAAAATCACATTACTTGTACCCTTTACCATATATTTATACATATTTACCATATATTTATACATATATACATATTTACCATATGTAATGAATCTTTTTAATATGGACTTCTTTTTTCCTTTTATTTTCAAGGAGGTATGGTTTTTTCTTTTTTTTTTTTTTTTAAGTATAGCAGACATACACGTTATATTAGTTGCAGATGTATAACATAGTGATTCAGCATTTTATACATTACAAAATGCTTACCACAATAACCCATCTGCCACAATGCAAAGCTATTAGTCTTAATGGCAATATTCCCTATGCTGTACTTTACTTCTCTGTGTCTTATTATTTCATAACTGGAAGTTTGTGCCTCTTAATCCCCTACACTCCTTTCCCTCTTCCCCCACCCACCTCCCCTCTGGCAACCACCATTTTGTTCTCTGTATTTATGAGTCTGTTTCTATATTGTTTTGTTTGTTGTGTTTTTTAGATTCCACATATAAGTGAAATCATATGGTATTTATCTTTCTTTGTCTGACTTATTTCACTTAGCATAATACCCTCTAGCTCCATCCACAAATGACAAGATCTCATTTCTTTTTTATAGTTGAGTAATATTCCATTTTTTGCATACACCACATCTTTTTTATCCATTCATCTATCAATGGACACGGGTTGCTTCCATATCTTGGCTATTGTAGATAATACTGCAGTGAACATAGGGTGCATGTGTCTTTAAGAATTGGCATTTTTTAGGGTTTGGTTTTGTTTTGTTTTGTTTTTTGGTTTTTTTTGATAAATACCCAGAAGTGGAATTGCCACTTTGGAAGCTATTTCAATTTTTAATTTTTGAGGAATCTCCATACTGTTTTCCACGGTGTCTGCCTCAGTTGACATTCCCACCAGCAGAGCACAAGGGTCCCCTTTCTCTACGTCCTTGCTGACACTTGTTTCTTGTCTTTTTGATACCAGCCATCCTGACGGATGTGAGGTAATATCTCATTGTGGTTTTGATTTGCATTTCCTTCAAGATGAGTGATGTTGGGCATCTTTTCATGTATCTGTGGCCATCTGCAGGTCTTCTTTGGAAAAATCTCTATGCAGATCCTCTGCCCATCTTTTAATCGAATTGTTTTTATTGTGTTGAGTTGTATGAGTTTTTAATATATTTTGGATATTAACCCCTTGCCAGATACATCACTTGGAAATATCTTTTCCCATTCAGTAGGTTCCTTTTCATTTTGTAGCTGGCTTCCTTCACTGTGCAAAAGCTTTTTAGTTTGATATAGTCGCAATTCTTTATGTTTATCTTTGTTGCCCTTGCCTAAAAAAACAGATCTAAGAAAATATTGCAAAGACTAATGTCCAAGAGTTTATTGCCTCTATTTCCTTTTAGGTGAGTTTTTTTTTTTTTTTCCCTTTTCTTTTTTTAACATAGAGAAAGCTTTGAGTGCGTTATCTATAAATAAATCATCGTAGTCCAGATTTAAAAGTATATTTGGCCTCAGGCCATTCCTCATAACTAGTAAGTGCTCATAAAGTGTCAGCATAGTGTAAAAAAAAAAGAAAAATTTTTTTGAAAGAAGAGCACTGGAAAAATGACTTCATAAAGAGAAACCATACATTAAATTTAAAAATATTTTAGAAAGGTAAATATTACTGTCTTTTTCAGTATATTATGAGCTGTTGAGTTTCGTGATGGAGATGTAAAAATAAGTATTTATCTTTAGAAATCTAAGTAAAGCTCTTCTACTAAGTAACAGGTTGCTATTGCAATATAACATAGAAAAAATATTCTGAACACATTTAATCGTGCACATATGGAAACACGCAAAGGAAATTTACAAAACGAAATCATTTGTCAAAATGATAGGATTATGGGATTGTCTTCAAATTTTTCTCTAATGCTTTTATAAATAAGAGTCATGCTTAGTTTACAAAAACACCATGACGTATTATACATTCCAATTTTACCTGCAAGTGTTCGTTCTTTCCTGCATGATCTGCGGGGGATAGAATCTTTCAATAAATTTTCAACGACCTGCTTCTCTGCCTCGTACAAGAAGCTTTTTAATTTAGGGTTGTTGTTAAATTACTCAGGGAAAATAGTTCAGGAATTATTAATTAATTTATGCTAATTAAGAGCATAAAGTATTTTAAAGATGCACAAACAGAACCAGAATGAAATTAAAAGTGGCTTGAGGCTATTGAACTAACAAAAGGACAACTTAAAAATTATTAGAACTGACCCAGAGGATGGGTAGTGAGTAAGCTGCGGAAAAGAATTGCATGGGCACTGGCAGGGTTTGCAGGAGCATAGTACTTCACTGCACACATGCTAATAAGCTCATTGTGTTTGTTACCATCACAATGTAGAAACCACCAACCTCAGAAAGGCCTGGAGACAAAGACTACAAGATTTAGGATTTTCAAAATGTTATTCAAACCTCTTGTATGTGAGAATTCTACAAATTATGTCCCAACTTCCAAAGTGAAATCTATAGAAACATTCTTATTTAGAGGTGACATTTGATAAAAACTAAAATTAATTTTTATTGTTATTTTTGGGGTTGAATAAGTCTCTTAAGTGATTTTGTTTTACTTTTTAAAAGTTTTTATTTGAGTATAGTTGATACACAATGTTACGTTGGTTTCAGGTGTACAACATAGTGATTCAACATCTCTGTATGTTATGCTCTGCTGACCACAAGTGTAGCTACCATCTGTCACCGTGTAATGCTCTTACCACACCACTGACTGTATTACCGCTGCTGTATCTTTTATTCCCATGACTTACTCCTTCCACAGCCTGTACCTACCACAACCCTTCACCCATTTTGCTCACTCCCCACCCCCCTCTCCCTCCCACCGCCCGTTCCCTCTGGCAACCATCAATCTGTTCTGGGCATTTATCGGTCTGATTCTGCTTTTTGTGTTTTTGCTTCTTAGTAATTGACTATCTCAAGTTTATTTTAGTAATTTTATACTAAGAATTACAAAAAGTAATCAGCAAATGCTTTAAACATTGAAGAGCAAATAGAAACAAAATTAACATATAATCGAGACTTGAAGTTATTGGTGCAATTTTTATATAAAAGAAATTGTACTAGGGGCGCCTGGCTGGCTTAGTCGGTGGCGCATGTGACTCTTGATCTCAGGGTTGTGAGTTCGAGTCCCATGTTGGGTGTAGAGATTACTTAAAAATAAAATCTTTAAAAATAAAAGGAAGAAATTATACTAGAGAATATGTGTCATAAAATTAGAGTGAATTCAGTTTCTTAGTATCTTAATCTGATATGCCCCCCCCCTTTTTTTAAAGAGGGAGAGAGAATTTTAAGCAGATTCTATGCTTAGCACAGAGCCTGACACAGGGCTCATTCTTACAACACTGAGATCATGACCTGAGCCTAAATCAAGTCAGTTGCTCAACCAACTGAGCCACCCAGGTGTCCCTGATACCATTTTTGTATGACCTAGTCAACTGCTTTTTTTTAAAGATTTTTTATTTATTTATTCGTCAGAGAGAGAGAGCACAAGCAGGCAGAGTGGCAGGCAGAGGCAGAGGGGGAAGCAGGCTCCCCACTGAGCAAGGAGCCCGATGTGGGACTCGATCCCAGGACTCCGGGAGGCAGCCGCTTAACCAACTGAGCCATCCAGGCGTCCCTCAACTGCTTTTCTTACAGTCAGTAGGTGGAAAGGCCCCCATAGAAAAATAACGAAACGATCTTGACAGAAATTAGCAGTAGTCACCTCAGCAGTTGATCCTTGTATCTAAACATTATCAGACATAAGATTAGTATAATTATAAAATAAAACTAATTATCATACAAATGTAGATGGTTTGTATGCAATAAACCTGTCTTAAGAGATGTATTTCCAAGAAAATATTTTATTTAAATTCATCAGGAATCTACTTTGTTCAAACCAGACATACCAATGCAGATATTTATTGAAATGCATTATCATCTGCCTTAGAAATGTAATACAAAGTATATGGTACAGAAGAACTCTGTGCTCCTAAACAAGTTTCAGGCTTTAACTTGGAACAGACCCAGATATGTGTGTGTGTGTGTGTGTGTGTGTGTGTGTCGGGGGGGGGGGGAATGTATTCTGACATGTTTAGCGGGTATTTTTGAGAGCCTTCTATTAGTGAAGAGTCCAGATTAGGTTCCCTACTAGACGCAAAAGGTTAACAGTCAAACCATCTGCATTTCTGCTTTCTCATGTAATGCATTCACCATCAACCAACTCCGAACTTGCTGCAATCAAGGGCAGACTTGATGACAATCACAATCATAATCGATTGCTGTGCAATTCTTATTTTTAAAAAAAATCTGATACACAGATACTGTATTTCACAGAGAATTTCTAAAGAGTGCTCCGTCAAACAAGTCTGATCTTTGGATTGAGGCCAAACGAAATATGGCAGTTACCTATTAACTAACCTTTGGCACCCTGCAGAGCTGCCAGCCACAGCAATGGTTATAACTAAACCAGTAGATCTGTTCATTACACTCACCTTAGGCATGCTGTTGAGGATAGTTCTTTTATTTATTTATTCATTTTTAAAGATTTTATGTATATGTCATTGAGATAGAGCACAAACAGGGAGAGTGGAAGGCAGAGGGAGAAGCAGACTCCCCACTGAGCTGGGAGCCCGATGTGGGACTCAATCCCAGGACCCTGAGATCATGACCTGACCCGAAGGCCGACACTTAACCAACTGAGCTCCCAGCGTCCTGAGTATATTTCTTTTATATCACTTCCTTCCCTACATGACGTCCGATGCTTGCAACATCTTTTTTAAGAACATAACGTTAGGGAAAGCTTTTCTTCCACCCATGAAATGGTACATTTTGTCCCCACTGGAAGTAAGAATATGTAACTGTCCATGTTCCCTTTTTGTTTTGATGGCCAACAAGCCTACAGATAGATGTTTCACTTCCATTAATAGTCAACAGATTAGTAGGAGAAATCCAGTCAGGAAGAGATTGTTCACATCAAGATGAAAGAATCAAGGAGAGCTGCACAGAAGCTGCTGGATTTGAGCCAGGCCTTAGAATATGAAACATATTTGGACAATAGACAGGCATAAAGGATTCAATATAATCCTATTCTGGTTAGAAGAGGCTGAGCTATAGAAACAAAAGCACTCAAACATTTAAAGACTGATAAAAGAGAAGTCATAACTCCCCAGTGGGGGATGGGCTTTCCTCAACTTGGTCTTTGGGGACCCAGGATCCTTTCATCTTGTTGTGGTAGCATCTTGTAAAGCATCCCCATCATCTGCCGTGAGCTGGCAGGAAAGAAGTGCAGACTACACCTGAGAGGTGCAACGGGTCAAGCCTGCAAGTGACTCACATCGGACTTGCTCACTCAGTCACCAATAACCCTATGAGGCCCAGAAGCACAGCAGACCTCGGTTCCAGGAGGAAGAGGAGGATAGGAGTTAGTGGACTGCACCACAGATATTAGAAATAATGAATTAAACTTAAAATGCAAGTAGTCTTGCACATAGTAAAAAGCATTATTTTTCTATTAGACAGTGACTGAACTTTCTTGTAAATTTCTTATCCATTACAACAATCTCTTTTTCCGTTTATGCAAGAACTTCAGCTGTATTCTCAAGGGTTTCAGAATCCATTGAAAGATATATTGGCCGGGCACCATTCTATACTGTGGAACATATTTTAGCTGTGATTAAATGTAAATTTCAGGGGCGCCTGGGTGGCTCAGTCAGTTGAATGTCTGCCTCGCGGTTTAAGCTCAGGTCATGATCTCTGGGTCGTGGGGTTAAGCCCCATGTTGGGCTCCACACCAGCAGGGAGTCTGCTTGAGATTCTCTTTCCCTCTGCCCTCCCCCCCCCCCCCAAGCTGGATTCTCAACTTCCTGAATTTTAGCAATTTTAAATTATTATACAGTGGTTAAAACAGGATGGAATATTTAGGGGTGCCTGAGTGGCTCAGTCAGTCTCGTGATTTCAGCTCAGGTCATGATCTCAGGATAGCGAGATTGAGCCCTGTGTCGGGCTCTGCACTAGGGAGGGAGTCTACCTGAGATTCTCTCTGCCCCTCCCCCACTGCCACCCTACCATCATCGCTTGTGCTCTTTCTCTCAAAAACAGAACAAAACACCCAGAATGGAAAATTTAGTTTCCTAAATTAAAATTGATTACAGTCACTGAAAACCTAAAACATCTGTACTGTTCTAGAATGTGATGTACAGGGACTCTGGTCGGGACAGATTTGGTGGGCAGTTTCCCAGAGACCTCGGTAGCGTATAGACGTGTGCATTCTGGCTGTACGGTATTACCAGCATATCGGCGCACCCCAGCGCCCTTCCCTGGAGAAGAATCCTTGTATTTGACATCAATACCACTTTCTCCATATATGTCATATTATGAGGTTTCATAACTCAGTGGAAATGTCTGTATGAAGCAGAGAGCAAAAATTATGTAAAAATGGGGAATGATTGAAAAATTCACACTCAGACAGACTATAATTCTTACTGAACTAGAAAAGATACGGCATTATAATGTAAATTACCTTGATGCATTACTTTCGAAAAAGCAAATTGTTCTCACTTTTTACCACTTGATAGGCAGTTGCTCTAATCCATAAAATAAGAAACTGAATCTTTGCCTTTCCCTGCTCTCTGTAATCCTTATTATTCAGTTTTATATAGATATTTAAGCAAAATTCTCCATGATAATTTATTCACTAATCTGTGGGATATCCAAGACAAGTGAATATTTTCCCCCTTATTTTGAAAATGAGGTTTGCATTATCTTTAACCCCATAGAATGAGGCTGTGCAGTGCCCTGAGCCACCTTTTTAAAATTAATTTTTCCCTGCCAGATCGTGGCAAGCTTCATGACAGGTAATTTTTCTGTGTGACCATAAATACAGCCTATTTACTTAACAAAAGGTAAAAAGAAAAAAATGTAAGTGGGAATTTTGCTTTTACCTGAGATACTTTAGTAGTTACCCTCCTAAAGAACTCTTCATTACAAATCCTTAAAGAATATGAAATAAAACTAACCTTTACTGTCTTCTAAAGTAAGATTCTACCCAAGAGAGACTCTATCTAATTAACCCAATAGTATGTTTCTGAATTCCTAAAAAGACATCATCGTGACTTAGTTTCTTTTCTTGCAAAGGAAGAATAGTCATTCTGGAGAAAAGAAATACAAGTGCCAATGATAGTATATTTTCCCTACTTGCAGATCATCCTGGTAAGACAAACAATACCGACTAAAATATTCAAATGCAGGTGTTGTTCTGAAAAAAGAGATGAATTATTGCTTAAGTGTGTACTAAAGTGAAAATCGAAGTTATGTGCTATGGTTCACCTCAGATATATACCCCATGTGTGAAAAAAGTGTAGCCTTTCAATATTTTGAATATTGAAACCAACTGTCATCACACAAGTATGTAGAATACATGTGTGGCACTGACGGAGGGAGAAATCAGTTGAGCTTTGCCAAGATTTCAAGCTGTAATTATTTAAATGGGCACGATTAGATCAATGTTATAATTCGCTGATGACCAATACCAGTATGAGACTCCATGCAGAAGTACCAACCACGTGGTACCATAAATACAGTCTCTCTGCCACCTCAGTTATGATGCTTTGCATAAAGCCCATGTCAGCAGATTGGGTGGTTGGATGGATGGATGGATGGGTGGATGGATGTTTGCGGCAGGTTAAGAAGATTTCAAAGATTTTGAAGCCAATATAAATAATAAGAAAAAAAAAACTATCACTGAACCATGATATCACATGTAGAAAAAAAGGAGGAAACTGTTTTCAGCCCACTGCAGATGGAGCAATCAGCTAACGCATGCAAACATGGTCTTTAAAACACGTGATGCTGTGAAAATACTATCAGTATCGCTGTTCTTTTAAGAACGTATGGAAGATGTCACAGGTTGTGATAACAGAATGTCATTATTCATAAAGACTTAGAGATAGGATCTTCAGAAATAACGTATTTTTATCTCTTTGGTGATTATTAATATTAAAATGTGTAGGCACGTCTCTCTACCTCCGTTTCTCTCTCTGTCTCTGTCTCTCTCTCTCTCTCTATATATATATATGTATATCTTTTGCATACTCTTCACTGCTGTGAGAGAGCAATTCATTGAAAGAAACTTGAAAAGCAGAGAGTTAAAAAGACCACACACCTAAAAGAGAGTTGATTATTTTCTTCCAAATCATGTGCATATGCAGGGTCCTAAGTACGGTCTTCTTCAGTTTTGGTGGTGGTGGCTGTATTTTGAGCTCACACCTCTGGAAAGGAGCCAACACAAAGCGCTGACCTTACTGTCCACATGGACTCCGATGGAAGGAGGGGGAATGCACAGGTGCCTTTCCATTCATCGCTCCAATGGCAGCTCATTCCTTTGAGCTACTAGGGTATTGAAATGGAAAAGATTTGTGTTTGCTGAAGCTCCTAGAACAGAATTCTCGTCAGTTTCGATCAGCTGCCTACTGAGGAGTTTGGAGCCAGGGCGGGGACACAAGCTGAGGACTTACACATGAATGAGCTCCCGTCAGGGGACTGTCACTGAGCTCCGCCTGAAGCAGGAACAGTGTTGAACCCTGAGTCTTTAACAGGTGATCTCTCTCCTTTCTTTTTCCTCCCTCCCTCCCTCTCTCTCTCCTTCTGTCTTATTGTTTTCAAGTCTTTATCAAAATTCCACTTAGTTAACATACAGCGTAATATTGGTTTCAGGTGTAGGATTTAGTGATTCATCACTTACATACGACACCCAGTGCTCCTCACAACAAGAGCTGAAGAATTCTTTTTGAGTCATTTTTAGGAAGTTGGCTAATGACAATTCAATGGTATTGATTTCTAGAACAGGCAAGCTGAACGTCCTCAGACATTGGTACCTGGCCTTGGTACTCACTTATTAAACTATAAATTTAAAAAGTGCTGCAAAGAGTTCAGTTTTAACCCAAAGGGTAGCAATGACTACATGTAATTCTCCATCTTCCCTGTCTCTCACCACGTCCGCTAGAGAGAACTGTGATCGGCATTACGAATTACCAGACCGATCAGGCAACTAGAAAGCTTTCCCGTGAGCCGCGATGTTTCGGGAGTTTAGGATTCCTGATCTGTGCTGCGCGGACCCCTCAGCAAACCAGCAACTCTCTTTTGTGTGTGTGTATGCTCCTAAGTTTTGTAAAGATTAGCAGCAGTTCATTGGAGAATTCTGAGCAGGCAGAAATGCATGTGGAGTTGAGAACCTTTGAGAGCGGTAAGCGAGCTGATGCAGTTCTCAGGACGTGGTATCGTGGGCAGCAGGCACAGGACCAGCGCTCAACACGGACTTTCTTTTTAAAATAAGCACGCATGATCAGTTTATTCTGAAAATGAATGAGGAAGCCCTCATCACATCATGCATGGCAGTTTTTTCCCTGAGGGGCTTGAGTAAAAGGAGGCAAATGCATGCCATAAGGTGGTTTCTTTTTCTTCTCCAGCGACTCAGATGAGCTTTGGCTAAGTGGGAGGGAGAAAATTATTAATGGACAAAAAGAGCCTGACTTGGCTGGGATAATGTTCCAGACAATGACTATTGAAACTACAAATGCGGAGGGTTTCTTGTTCTATGCCGTATTGTTCACGGCAACTGGCGCCCTTTAAAACCGCATTTGCTCACATCACTATAAAAATCTGCTGATCAGTCTTTCTCTTAGCTTCTTTCATTTTAAGATTGGTCATAAGCAGAACTAAGAATTTAATGTATTGCAAAATATATTCACTCGCCGTCTGTGAAAAGAGCCTCTTCCGATTTTCTACACCAGCAGTGCAAAATTGTGTCACTGGGCCACATCAGGCCTCCAGACAAGCTTTTTCTTCTGCCAGTGGTCATTATTTCATCTTAATTGCGGGCTAATATTTTTAAGTTGTGAACTTGCTCATAAGATGCCAGGCTTCGGGCCTTTCCCAGAACTCTCCGAGACACCCCACTGCTGGGCCTCCATGTCTACACAGCAGCCCTTATTGAGAGCAGAGTTCCGGCAAGCGGCTGGTCTCACACAGCCAGGAACTTCCCGGCTTTCCCAGAGCCTCGTGCCACCCCACACCATCCCTGAGCTGCGTTTGCAAGAAGTAGACCCGAAAGGAAAGTGAAATGTTGCTTGTGTCCGTGATTACATCCACATGAAGAAAGAAAATATTAGGCCTAGCAAATTTGGGGGTTTTCAAAAACATAAAAAGGTGCATGTCTTGGTGAAAAGGGTGGAGGTGTGAATACCATGTGGCTGTGTCTCGGGAGCACACTAGATGCTGTCAGTAAGGACTAAGCAGAATGAGAAGTGGTTGGTCTTGACTGAAAACCAAGTTGCTTGACTCACACTTTACCGGCGTGGTCCTTAAAGGCATTTGTGTTTCCAGCCAAAATTAGTGCGAGTCTTGGTTCCTCTACTGTCACGTGACTGTTCACGTCTCTGAGAAGCGCGCAGCAAGGTTGGGTAGATAAATCTCCAACCTGTGTACTGTCGGATGTTACCACATCAGAGATTCCGGGCTGCGGGACACCTGGCCGCTCCTCTGGAATGTTGTCCTATTCCCTCGAGGGCTGTCAGGAACAAAGTCCATTTGGGGATTGCCTGGAGAGGAGCTAGCCACTGGCTCACTAGCCTCCGCACTTTATCCGTAGTTTCAAACAGAAGGAGAGGCTGGTTTCTGGAGGTCAAGTGGGGATGGGGCAGTCTGACTTGAAGAACACATTTCCACAGGCGCTACTGCCTGGTTTAGGTCCTTCTTGACATTGGACCCTTGTTCCTGGAATTGGGACCCACTCTTGGCTTTTCCTCTAACCAATTATACTGAGATTTGGGCCCTAGCTCATGTTTAGGGGCTCTTTACATCTAGGTAATGCCTTCACTAATTAAGGGACCCCTTGAGGTTCCCTGCGAAAGTAACCTTTGTAGGGACAGATCGCTGCAGAAGGTAGAATGATTTAAAGAGGGAGAAAATCCTGTTTCTTCTGTTAGTGGATTAGACTTATTTCTGAGCACCATTAACAAGCAGGAACACCCTGTCCCCTCCTCTTCCTCTCTGCCTGAATTTTCAGTTTTCTCTTCTGTGCTCACAAACGGGCGGAGGAAATCAACAGATTCAAGGACTCTCGTAGTTTAATTTCTGTTCTCAACATAATATCCACAAACATGTGTTTTGTTGTTTACAAAAATAATCTATGAACCTTGACTCAAACAGACACATTAAGGAATATTCTATAATTGGATTTCTTTCATTGATTCTACAAATATTTATTAATGGTGAAAAGCGCTGTGCAAAGTGCTGCAGACAGATCCCTGCAGAAAGCCCTACCCTAGTGGGGTTTATAACCAAACAGAAAATAAAAACTTAATTAAACAAGTAATTGCACAAACTACTTGTGCAATCATCGATCCTGACCTTTATATTTTTCACTCTCCTGCCTGGAACATTCTGTGTCAGCTATGAACGCAGTGAGCTAAATCCCAGCCTCCCTCTCATCAGTATTGGACGCAAAGAGCTTACCTGGTACAGGATACGCTGCAGCTAAGAGGTTGGGGAGCACTTGGTCTTGACCTCAAAGACCACTTCCCCTCTGTGGAAGAGCCAGATGTTATCTTCCTGCATTCAAAATAAAGCTTCCTTTTTCCTAATTTTCAACGTAATGGATGTCCATTCCAGTAAAGCTTTCTCTAAGCTTAAAATGACAAAAGAATACATAAAAATTTCCTCTACTTATTGCTCAAAGACAACTTGTCTTGATGTTTTGGCACATACTCTTCTACTGCCTTTCCAAATTTGAAATAATACTATGAAATCTTTCAATATTATAATGTTTGGAAGTTTCCAGTTTCCTTCTGCTGCTGTATTATTATTATTTTTTTTTAAGGTTTTACTTATGTATCTGACAGAGAGAGAGATCACAAGTAGGCAGAGAGTCAGGCAGAGAGAGAGGGGAAGCAGGCTCCCCGCTGAGCAGAGAGCCCGATGCGGGGCTCGATCTCAGGACCCCGAGACCACGACCCGAGCCGAAGGCAGAGGCTTTAACCCACTGAGCCACCCAGGCACCCCTGCTGCTGTATTATTGAGATGAGGCACCTCTGTGTGCTAGTCTTTGCAGATCACTTCCTAGAAGCTACTTCCTAGAAGCTACCTGGTGTAAAAGATTTTAAGACTGTTCATAGGTATTTATATCCTGGGTTCCTTTTTTTTTTTTTTTTAAGATTTATTTATTTATTTGAGAGAGAGACAGAGCATGAGCAGGAGTAGGAGCAGAGGGAAAGGGACAAGCAGACTCCCTGCTGAGCATGGGGCTGGATCCCAGGACCCCGGGATTATGACCTGAGCCAAGGTCAGACACTTAACTGATTGAGCCGCCCAGGCGCTCCAAAATATCTCGTGTTCCTTATAGGTTACACGAATTTGTGTTTCCATCAGCAGTGAACACAGGTTCCTGTCTCTTCATGCCTTTACCAATATTGACTATTCTTTCTTTAAAACCTTCTCTAATTTCAAAAATTAAAATAGTATCATCTAATTTGTATTTCCTTGTAATTGTATATCAATTTAGCTATAGCTGTGTACAGTCTATGCGTTTTATGAAGATATCCTAAGTATAATACCTGTCCACTGAATGACACACATGGAAAGATAAAAATTTAAGTAAATATTTAAAAATTTAAACTTTTCAACCAAATTTCCATGCTTTTTAAACCTGTTTTAATAATGAAATCATATCACCACCAAACATATTATAGTCACACAGTTAGATTTGTCACTTCTATAAATCGACTTACTTAAATAAATATTTTAAATGATTTTTCACTTAAACATTAAAACTTTTAGAGCTACAAAAGCTCAGTTATGGTGATTCCAGAGTTCAGTTCTAGGAAAGAAAGAACCGGACACTGGAATCTGTCAATGAATAAGGTTGAACAGATAGAAGGATGAAAAAAGAAAGAGGGGGAGAAAATCCTCCTAATTACCCACAAACGTCTCAGCAGTGAGCAATCATGAAAAAGGAAATGCTGGAAAAGTACTTGACATTTAAATGTCAATTTAATCAAATTATGCAATTTTTTAAATGTGCCTGAGTGTAATGGGCTCTTTAAATTGTTTAAACCATGGCTTTTTCTAAAACGGTCCAGAGACTGAGCATTTAGCTCCCTTAAGCTGCCTTTTGAACTAATATCCTTAAAGAATGATGTATTGAATTACATCATTACACTTTTAAAACGAAAACATAAATTTTGCTATTTTTCAAGAATAAAAGATACCAACATGTCTAATGAAAACTAGTGATTGGTCAGCATTTGAAGTAAGTTAATAACATGATGTTCAAAGGACAAATGAGAAAGTTAGGATGTATAAATTCTAAGAAGGGAAATTACCCACACCATGAGAAAGCTGATTATAGGATTCTTACTCCCTACTAACATTATTTCCCTTAATTTTAGTAGAGATTAACCTTAACCCCAACTCCCTCCTCCTCCCTAATCTGGACCATTCACTGGACAGAAAATTAATAATTATCTTACTCAGACTTCCCAACAATATCAGTTTTTTTTTTTTAAAGATTTTATTTATTTACTTGACAGAGAGAGAGAGAGATCACGAGTAGGCAGAGAGGCAGGCAGAGAGAGATGGGGAAGCAGGCTCCCCGCCGAGCAGAGAGCCCGATGCGGGGCTCGATCCCAGGACCCTAAGATCACGACCTGAGCCGAAGGCAGAGGCTTAACCCCCTGAGCCACCCAGGCGCCCCACAATATCAGTTTTTTATAGAACTACAAGAAATAGGTAGGAAGTGATCAGAAAAAGATGTTCAGGAAAATAGTTGACCCAGTTTAGCCCCAAAGCTCAATAAAATTTGAGCTCTGAGTCTGAACACTAATGATACAGGAGAAGATTTTTCTGCCTAGCTTGACAGTCAAATATAATTACTATGTCGTTGGAAAAAATAAATTCCGCATTTGATCACACTGTTGTCACAAAAATAATAAAGAGGACGTCTGCAGGTGCAATTAAGAGCACCGTATTTGGAAGTCAGTGTCTGGATTTGGCTATCATCTCTCCTACTCATTTCTGCAAACTTGGACAGATCTTTTCTTTCTGATCTATAGTTTCCTCATTTATAAAATGTGAAAAATTGATACCCTGTGGGATATGTATGAGGAGTAAATGTGATAATATATAGAGAGTGATTAGAACAGTGCTTCAACAATTTAAGCGCTCAAATATTTGCCATTTTTAAGTCTTGGTAGCAAGCAACAAAAACAGAAATTCTAGCTCATTTAAGTCAAAGAAGAATTCCCTTAAAAGTTACTAAGTACTGGAGCACCTGGGTGGCTCAGGGGGTTGAACCTCTGCCTCCGGCTCAGGTCATGATCTCAGGGTCCTGAGATCGAGCCCCGCATCGGGCTCTCTGCTCGGCAGGGAGCCTGCTTCCTCCTCTCTCTCTGCTTGCGTCTCTGCCTACTTGTGATCTCTCTCTCTGTCAAATAAACAAATAAAATCTTAAAAAAAAAAAAGTACTTTCCAGAACTGCCAGGAGGCCTGATTAACTTAGATCTAGGAGAACAAGACATGATCATTGCCCTCAGGGACCACAAAATGGTCTAGTGAGGACAAATGTACCATTCCACAGCATACAGCCTCTTGCAACAGAAACTTGCTGGGGCTAAAACCTGTCACCATAGACAGCGTCCTGTGGATGCTGCTTCTACACATCATTAATGCCTACTTAGATTGGCGGAATCCTGATCCTGACCTATATTAGTTAATCATGAATCAAAAACCACACAATTTATTTGCAGAGGGGAATTAATATAAAGAATTGTTGGGAGAAGGAAGTTAAGTCCTAAAAGGCACGCAAGAGGACTCTAAGCTGTCCCGAGTTATCAAGTGCCAAAGATTAGCTACAATCCCAAGGCTGAGGAGAGTAAACAATGAGAATTAGAGACCAGGAGAAGGTGCCCTGCCAAGGTTGAAATTGACGTCTTCAAAGGGCGTGTAGCTACTATGGGAAATTGCAGGCTACAGGTGGCAAAGAAACTTGCCAGAGGTCTCAGGCCAGTGCTGGTTTCCATAAGTGGCCAGAACACATCTGTGGATGGAGGGTGTGAAGCAGCAGAATCAGATCTCTGGAAACATCCAAAGCTGCCACTCTGTGGAAGTGGTGTGGGTCAGTAGCAGTAGCCATGTGTTGCTGGAGGGTTCTGGTGGTGTGGAGATGCTTGGAAGCCTCCATTGGGGAGAGTGTGGCCAGGGATGCTGTTGGAGCTTGTCAGGACCTCTGCATAGAAAAATAACAAAGGAGAACAACAGACCAAAGGAATATCTGCTCATCATCACTTGTTAGGTTAATCCTAGTGCCCTCTGTCGATGAAGGCTTGCATCCCGGCATCCGGCAAAGGAGAATGTTAACAGGATCCAGCATCACAAAGCAGGATACAGAGCCAGTCTTACACAAAAAGAAAAGTAAATTTGGAGCTGAGGGAAATAAGTTGGATCACTGGCATATGAGTCCACAGCTTAGTTGCCAGGGATGCTGGGAAAACAATATGTGGCATTTTCAGGCTCCAAGACTCATGAGGTGATGAATTCCCAGAACACAGGCAAGCATTTCAGAGATCAGGCAGCCGAAAAGAATGACTAACGTCTGCTTCATTCTCTCTATTAATCACATAGTACTTTATAGTTTATGCATCGTGTTCGCATTTGTTATCTCGGCTGATGTGTCTAAATGTCTAAATTGTGTATTCCACACTTAAACATCTTCTTTATATCTTATGTTTCATATCATCTTCTTTCTTGTGCCTAAATCAATGTCTGAGAGTAAATTCGGAACACAGGCAAACTACCCTGAAGGGTTGCATCATTGTATGTTTTAAAGAGCCCATACAAGCTTCATACATTTGCACCTGATTGTTACAGAGTTATCGAAGTCTCAGAAAACAGTCATAACCAATGGTATCTTCAGCATGGCGCTATTGGAGGGAATGCTGCTTTAGGTAAGATACCGTATTAGTATATGGTACACAGGGATGGAAGTGAGAAGACCACTCATGTATGTGATGCATGTATGAAACTGGTTTATTTGCAGATAGATGTTAATAGACACCTCTGTAATATGGAATTGATCTATTCTTTGTATCTTTAAGAATTTTTTCTTCCCATTACTTGGTTTTTCTTTGGTTTCCAATGACTCGTGTTTTTCTCCTGCTTGATGCCCCCTGCAGCATTTGATACTAATGACACTCTCTCTGTTTTTGAAGTGCTTTTGTTCTGTTGGATCCCATGATGTGACATTATACTGGTTTTGTCCTTATTCTCGATGCCTTTCTTGCTAAGGTTACTTTGCTAGCCACCCTCTGAGTATTTCTCCTAAATGTTTGTGTCTGCTCTGAATTCAGAGGGCATTTGTTTTTTATAAATCCAAAATTTCTATCTCCAACTTTGAATGTACATGCCCAACCACCTAACAGGGTATGCACATGTGAAGTTGGAGATAGAAATTTCTGCAAGCATCTCAAACTCAGTATGTCCAAAGCTGGACTCACTCACCCTTATAGCTTTACTCCACCTCAGCGAATGGTGAACGCAACAGCTGGCATCCAGCTGGTTGCTTTAACGAGAGACTGAGACATGAATTCTGCCCATATTCAGGTGTAATTAATCGCCAAAGCCTATCACTTCCACTTGCTACATATGTCTTGAGTCCATGTATTTCTCTCCATCCTCACGAATCTAGAATTCTAACCTAGCAACAGTTTTTGCCTGCCTTACTGCAATACAGGCTCTCAAGCTCACCAGGATCTATTAGTAGCCCACACGGCAGCGAGCCTTCTGAAACACAAATTAGATTATTCTCCCTGTATGCTTCAGAACAGGAAGGTGGCTTCCCATCCGCCTTAGAATGAGGTCCCAAATCCACACTCTTCTTACAGTGTTCTCTAAGACCTGTTCTCTACTTCCTCTTCAGCCTCATCACTCACTCACGATAGCCCCGCCCTCTTTAGGCACCAAACAAAATCATCTTCAGTTTCTTTGTATCTCTTTGCAGTTTCCAACTGTGGTATCTGAAAATGTGTTTCCCTACTTGTGACTGCTGTACTCCTAGTTAACAATCCAACTGAACACGTATCCTCAGAGCATCCTTACTCCTCCTCCCCTTTCAAAAGCACCTATATCATGTCATCATTTGTTCAATATAAGAATAGAGATCACATGTGAATTCTTTACTGGGGCGCCCCCACCACTTAGCACATTGCCCAACTTAGAGTTGATGCTCAATGTTGTTGAAATAAATATTCTAGCCTTGGTGGGGTTAAATGCTATCACAGAAAGTTCTAATTTGCATATTCCCTAAATTATGGAATATATTTTACTTAGTTTTATCGTCTCAGCTTTTAACACAGGACCTGAAACACAGTATACAAATGAGTAATTATATGCTGACCTAATATATAGCTCCTCAAACACAAAATAGTATTCAAAACAACTAGCTTTTGGATTAAATCCTTAGAAACTTTATCCCATAATGTTCGTGAGTATTACATAAAAAAAGAAAGAAAGAAGAAAAAGAAAAACCAAGTTGCAAAACAAAAATCTGCCTAAAAATGCAATATATAGTGGATGGTGGCTTGTATGGTTATCTGCCTGTAAGTGACTAGATGACATAAACAACTCATTTGTCTTAATCGTTAGAGGAAAAAGGAGAACAGTTTATATAGCATGAAAGCACTACTGATTAAATATTTGAGTAATTAAAATGTGCTCAGACCCATAATGAAAGTCTGCAGAAGTATTTGTCATACTCATTGATCACAGCAATTTCATGAAATACGGTTTAAATGCTACCAGGACACAGGATGGCATATACTTTCCTTGTTCACAGATCTCATCCTTGCTCTATAAATTTTAAACATCTATTAATTTATAGGTAGGATCTTACTATTAGGTTTTTCCTCTTGTTTGAATGGGCTTTTTATCTTTACTTTCTGTCTAAACCAAGGAGGTCTGCTTTACTTAGTGTCTCAAGGCCTTGGGCAGCGACCATGTACCTTGAGGATTCACTTTCCTCCTCTGTAAAATGAGATATTCTACCTAGATAGACAGCCATGAAATTCCATAATCCAGGAAATCCATGGTGTCTCTGTCCGTTAATCTCTGTGGGTTTGCACACCCCTTGGGAGCCTCTTGGGTGTCATCTGCAGCCAGCCCTTGGACGTGGAGGGCAAGGAGAGACAGAAGAAAGAGGCAGACTTCAATAATTTTTTTTAAAGAAACAAAAGAAATAATACAAGAGAAAAAAAGAAGAAAGAAAAGAAAAGGACAGACCATTCCAGATTGGTGGATGGCAGGGTTAATGAGCAAGGGAATGTACCTACAAGGTTTGTCTTGGGTGTCCACGGATGATCAGGTAGTCCCACCTGCCGGCCAGATTCTTAAAGTTTTCTATAGTGGGTTCAGTCACGTATACTGTTCAGATGCTTTGAACACCACATCACTGTCTCAAGGTCATGTCCTTGGGGCAGCTTCAGGGAGCAGGGACGGCAAGTGCAACACATATTCCAAGGACAAAGAGAGGGTGAGCAATCTCTGATCCCCCCCAGGACCAGCTCATGGGTCAACCATTGGTCACATCCTCTTGATGACTTCCTCCAACGATCTCTTCAACACTGGTCATTAATTACTTTATATATGTAACAAAACTTTATATTGCATAATTGTCTTTCCCTTGGATATAGTGAATATATCAACTCTTCATTTTATTTGCTAAGAAACAGATGTACATAAATTTCATTATTTTTTCAAAAGTCTGTGTTCTAATATAAAATCTGTTTTTTTGGTCATAAGAGATTTTAACTATTCTAAGAAAAGTTAGTAGGAAAAACTGTTATTTTAGTGTAAAAGCAGGGAAATATATACTTCAAGTTTTAATGCTTTTAAAAGGATTGTGATTATAGTGATTATTGCACCAAGTCATATTCTATTATTTCTCAGAACTCAAAAGCATTTTCTGTTTTCATCACACACACACACAGACACACACACACACACGCAGTCAGAACAAATTATTAATAGTGTTCTTTGAATAGTGAATCACGGTTTAATAGCATAGGGAATGAAATAGTATTTTTATTAGACATTATTCTGTTCTATAATGCTCTAATAATTTAGAAGGGTTTTATAAACCAGGGTTTATTTAACTATGAAATCTCTGGGAAAAGTTCTGAGCATTCAAAAAGCTTAAAAATGTAACCTTGACAAAGTAGTCAGAGTGGCTCATGATTTCTATTTTTTGTTTTCCTTCTTCATGTACAGCCCTAAGGTCTGACAACTGTTTTTTTGAAATTTGGATATAGACAAAATAATATATCACAATGTACAATTAAACCAGCCATTTTATGATTTTTTACTAACATCTGACTTCTGGTTTAATCTTGTATTCTAGAATGGGGAAACCTTTTAGTATCTATTTTTATATACACAGAGACTACACCATGCAATTGTTCAGTATTTCCATCCAGTCATGGTGACCTGTAAATTCTCTCCCAAGATTTTGTGCAGTGCATTTTAAAAAGGCACAATTACAAAAAAAAAAAAAAAAAAGGCATAAGAAGCATTGGATACTATAATCTTATTTGTTTGAGTTATATATGTATTTGTCCTTTTTAAATTGACAGCTGAAATTTGGTTTGCTTTAAGAGGTGACTTTTTAAGAGAAACCAATTTTCCATAATCCTTTAAGACCTCCTATTTCCATGAAGTATGTATATTCTTATATTGCCTCTTCCAGTAGCAATCAAGGTGTAATGGCCAAATGTCCTCAGCAGAGCAAGATGGAAGAAATGTTTAACCAGTCATTTTCTTTTCAAGGGGTGGAGTAGAATGAGTATCAACGTTGGAATCAGACCTGGGCTAAAAATTGCCCTTTCCCCGCTGAGGTGTATAAACTTAAACAAATTGTGTAACTTCACCAAATTTCATCTTGAATAATGAAAAAGAAAAATGGGGAGAATAATACCTACCTTACAGGACTGTCATGAAGTTTGAGTGAGGTCATGCATACAAAATGACTATTGCAGAACCAGACACACAGTAGGTACTTACTAGTTGCTGGGTTTTCTTCCCATCCCCTTGCCCAGCTAGCTTCCCGAATGCCTTCGCCATGCTCTGGATGTGGCACTAGAGCATTGGGGTGTGGAGCTTTAGCCTAAAGCACAGAGCAGGGAGTCC
Source organism: Potos flavus (assembly GCA_028534135.1). Classification (NCBI taxonomy): domain Eukaryota; kingdom Metazoa; phylum Chordata; class Mammalia; order Carnivora; family Procyonidae; genus Potos; species Potos flavus. The sequence goes on from CM052884.1 coordinate 2,519,056, forward strand.
CATTGCAGTTGTATAAGCTGTGACTTCCGAATAAGTTGGATGGAAATTCACTTTGCTAAATTGTGCCGTCTTAAATACAATGAGGCGTTGTTTTCCTTTATCAAAACACAATTTTACGTGTTAGATTTGCTTTCGATGGCTGTTTGTTCCACTTAAAAGATTAGGCCAATTTTTGCCTCACAGATCTCGAATACCTTTCACACACGACTCCTCTTTGCCTCTATTCATTTGGCTATTCATTCAGCAAATATTTATTGACCACCAGCTCTGTGCCAAGCGTTATGCTGAATGCTGGAGACGGAAAAGCAGGGTAATGGAAGCAGTCAGTGCTTGCCGTTATGTCCTGGTAGTATAGACAGACGTGAAACACGTGTCACAAACTCTGCAGCCAGAACAAAGAATGACACTCCAGTGATTCTACTGGGGAAGCACCATACTCATGAGAACAGTTGTTTCTGAACTCCACTCCAGTATCTGTCAAATATTATTCCGTTCCATTTTTAATTGAGGTTATCCACTTCCATGATGTATTTAAATGATTTTCAGGAAGACAGCTGTGTCTCCTCTGATGAAGAAAGGCTTTTAACATATTATTTAGACCCTTGAAGAAGTTTCTCGAGGATACAAAGAACTCTGCTGCAATTATGCCTCTCAGTTATATAGTATAAAATACAGATGATGAATTGAATGTTTCCATTAAGAAGCCACTTAAAGGTGAAACTATGTTCCAGATCCTTGAATGTCGAACAGTCTATCACTGGGAGTCTTGGCCCCTGCAGTCTTCTCTATGGCTAGAAGTTGACAAGTGAAGAACCAAATACACTTGTTATGTTTAGGTGCTCTTTAGAATTGGTTTCTTCCTCTCCTCTCAACTTCTTTCCTTCTGAAGACTTACTTGTTGGAGTCCTTATGGTTATATGTTAGGAGTATAAAAGAATCATATGATCTTCACAGCACCCAGATTACTGCTAGGACAGCCAGTTTCACACAGAATGGAGCCTTGCTTCTTCTGCTGAGTGTTGCAAATAGCCTTCTGCTTATTCCTTTATAGGCCTTGGAAGCAAAATGAGCCATGTGTTTCCATTATGATGGTCTGACTCTGGAAAGAAATGTGCAAACAAGCCTGTATATTTTTACTGAGCTCTCAATTAGTTTAATTTAGAATTGAAATGTGCTTTCTAGCTGAGATGTCACAAAGCTGAAGGGGAACGTGTGAGGGCTGTGCAAGTGATTATATCTCATTGTGGTCTTTGACGGCATTGTCCAGAAGCATCTTCGGAAAAGACATCTGAGAAAGTGGAAGGACTTAGTTGTGATAGAATTAAAGTGAAATATTTTTGTGGTATTTGCATTTCAACCTGTCATTTATAGTGATTAGCTTCAGTTACTTTATGTACTCTAGCTAACCACCACTTACAAATCTAAGAAAATTAGCTTTTACATATTAATAATCTATGATAATGCCTTAAGGGCATAAATTAATGAATTCCGGGCCCAGCATGCTCTATCCACCATCTGATTGAGCCTTTTCAAACCCAGATATGAGGAGCTCATCATTTTCACATCAAATAATCAGAGAAAGAGGGAAGATGCTTAACTAGTATGTCCTGACTTTGTAAAGTTTTCCAATAGACTATTGGCGTTTTAAGAGACATTATTTTAAAAATCCAGACGTGTGACAAGATTTCTTTTCAAAGAAAGATATATGGCAGGATTCAAAAAAAAAAAAGGTAGGAATTAGGTAAATACAGGGTGACGACAATACCAGGACAGTCAAGGACTAGGCTGCTGCTGTGTGGTGGGAGGCGAGGAAGCATTTCACACTCAGCTCAGGCTCGGCTGAGGGGAGTGCTGGAGGGACTCCTCGCCTCACCACAGTCCAGCTAAGTCAAAATTAGGTGTGTAGAAATGATAATAGAACATCACACCGATAAAAGCATAAAATATGGATGTTTTTGTCAATGGTGAGAGAATTGTCTTATTTCCCAAATGTTAAATTGTTAAAAAAAAATTAATACATAGTTAAGATTATAATTATTTTCCTTACAAGGAATCATGAAATGTCTATGTCATAATAGCAGGGAAGTTTCAGGAACTAAGCTTTAGTTAAAAACAAATGGTGAGCGGATGCCCAGTCAAAAGGGGAGGGAGGATGCACCTGGAGAGCAAAAGTAAGTTGTCTAGACTGCGGAGTGGGGGCAAGGAACACTTAACTTCCAGAATCTACTCAGCAACAGGGAAGTAGATTTTTGTGGTTTCCGGCCAGTCATTCCACACTCTCCCAGTCTCTCTTCTGTCCTTATTGCCTTTACCAGAAACCATGATCTCGTTCACTCAGCAAACATTCAGGGAGCACTTTCCATATGCTTGTTCCAGAGCCCGAGGTTGCCTGAGTGGAAGGGCAGTCAGATTCCCTCTTCTTGCAGAACTCCTGTCGTCCTAGAGAAAAGAGGTAAATAAGCCATCAGATAAGTAAGGTAATTTCAAACAGTGGTGAGGGCTAAACACAAAATAAAACAAGGTAACGTGGAAGAGAGTGACTGGAGCTGTGGGAACCTCATTTCCTAGAGGAGTCAGGGAGAGGCTCTTGGAGGAGTTGACATTTTCACTGGGACAGAAATGATGAGAAGTGCAGCCAAGGGACCATCAGGCCAGAGAGAGCAGTTAGAGCCAAGGCCCTCAAGTGGATGAGGTGTATTTAAGTAACACAAAAAGGGAGAGTCTGGCTTAGTCTAGTGGCGAGGGGGGCAGTGGTCGATGAGACCATTTAGGTCTCATCGTTTAGGGAAGACGAAATCATTAGAGCTTTTAAGGCCACGTGAATATTAGTTAAGTCAGAGTAAAAGCCACTGGAACTTAAAGTAGGGATGGGGTGCCATCTTACCACACTCTCTGCTGAGTGGGGAATGATCAGGAAGGAATAAAACTGGGAAGAGGAAGTACTGTCTGGAGACTTTACTAGTAGACTGGGCAGGACAGGGGTGGCATAATGGGGATACAGAGGAGTGAGTAGATTCTGATATATTTTAGATATTTTGGTGATAAAACCATTGAGATTTGCTCATGACTTCAAAGTGGGAGTCAAAGGAAGGTAAGAATCAATAATATTTTCAAAGATGGTCATGCTTTTTATTGGGATGGGGGAAAACAGACACAAGATTCTGGAAGAAAAATGAAGGGTCCTGTTTTGGCCCAGCTGGGTCTCAGGTGCCAAAAAGACAACAAAGGGGAGATGTCAAGTATTGACGTTTGGGTCTAAACTCATAAGAAAGAACAAAGCTGAAGATATTAATCAGGGAATTATTGGCACATGAATGATATTTGAAGTCCTAGAAATAGATGACATTATCTAAAGAATGTAGAAGAAGTGCTCTTTCATTACTTAAAGATTGGTCGGACAGGGAGATGCAAGCCAGGAAACTGAGAACAGGCATTCAGATGAGAGGAAATGCAGGAAAGTGTGCTGTTGGGGAAGCCAAGAGAAGATTTTGCTTCAAGGAGGATATTGTAAACTCCTCATTATTATTCCCTTTGGTTACTCTCCTCATGCTGTGCCTGAAGGAAATCATGAATTTCTAAATTGTTGCCACCTCTAGTGCATATTTTCATATTTTGTCTTCTGTCAATATTCATTTAATCTTTCATTTTGTTTTGTCATTCACTCAGTAAGGTTTTACAGGGCACTTACCATGGCCCACGTGCTGTGTTGTGTGTGTTACATTGGATATTGTTGTGGCTAAAATAGGAAGGGTTCCTTATCATCATGCAGTTTATAAGATATTTTATGTGCTCTTAGCTTCGTCTCCTACCCTCTGCAATTATTTGTAACTTGTGCCACTTTTAGACAGCTTTATTGAATCTCACTGTTGCAACCTTGCCTCTCATATGAGTACAAGTAGGAAACTATCAACCTACACACAGCTTAGCTTATCTTTTAATCTGTGAACTCCATGGAATGAAGTACCCTCCATTCACCTGCTCATCTCATTCAAGGCCAACTTTGTATGTGCCCTTGGCCCTATACATTCTGTCTTTCTGGGGCCTTCCTTAATTAGTACCCCTTTCTCTTCTGTATCCTTTCTTCCTCTCTGATGGCTCCATTCCCTCAACGAGTATACATGCTCAAATTTCTCCTATCCTCTCTCTCTGTCTCTCACTCAGATAGATAGATGGTAGATAGATAGATAGATAGATAAAGATATCTAACTTGATACTGTGTAGTCACATTTCCTTGAAGACAAATTTAGCATTACATCATTAATGAAGACCACGTCTTATTGGTATCTAATTGTTGCTAGGATCATGAACGTAAAACTTTATTATTGGGAATTTACTATTACTCATGTTCTAGGATTATCTCTTAGAAGTTGGTATGTCCAGGGGCATTTGGGTAGCTCAGTAGGTTAAGCATCTGCCTTCTGCTCAGGTCATGATCTCAGGGTCCTGGGATCGGGTCCTGCGTTGGGCTCCTTGCTCAGTGGGGAGTCTGCTTCTCCCTCTCCCTCTGCCCCTCCCCCAGTTCACAAACTTTCTTGCTCTAGCTGTCTCTTCAAATAAATAAATAAAATATTTAAAAAATTTTAAAGAAAGAAGTTGGTACATCCAGTGACAGGATCTCTGTAGTACATGTTTGCACAGGGCATAGCATTTTGATGTTTTGGTGATGGATTTTCTGTGTTTTTTTTTTAAATACCTAATAACCAAATGCCATATAGTGACTCTGTCCTCCCACCACTATGTTTATATTCAAGCAACTGGCATATATTTGTTTCCCTAACATTTCTAGATATTATTTGTCTCTGATGTAGTTTAAATATGAACTTTAATCAGAAATAGAAATATTGGTTACCTACTTGTAGATTTCTATATCTTTAATCACTCTTCAAACCTAACCTCCATAGACAAGTAACATTTCCTTCAACCCACCTGCCCTGTGGCTTATGGGCTAAGCTAAGGACTCCTCTCTGCTTCCTAATAACCTCTACCTATCACTTACTGCGTTCACTATCTTGAAGTATCAATCTGTATCCGGCCACTTAGAATGTGAACCTCTTCTCAGTGTAAAACACTATATTAATTGTATTTTGTTAGAAATGCTTAACACAACGGCTGGAATAAATTAGGCAGTATATAAGCATTTGTTGAATGAAACGATGAGTGGTAGTGTTAAATCTACCTTTTTTTTTTTTTTTGCAGTACATTCTTTCTACTACAGATTGATTAAACACCAACAAACACTTTTTACACTGCTTTATACAGTTTACCCAAACCAGGAAACAGTTCTGTTTATGTTGAAAAATGGATAGCTTAATCATGCAAATTCAAATATCTACAAGGCTGGAGATATATATATATAATATAATAATAATTATTTTTTGTAGGCTACACATCCACCGCGGGGCTTGGACTCATGACCCTGAGGTTGAGAGTCCCATGCTCCATGACTAAGCTGGCCAGGTGCCCTCACAGGGCTGGATTGTTAACAGCTGGATAGTTAACAGAAATGGCATAGTAGTAATAGGAAGTGGTTGGGTTTGCAGCCCAGCAGATGTCTAAAGTTCCAAACCCAGCAGAGAACTCCAATAAGATGGGGGATTAAGGATGTTGGATTAGGATGTAGCTGGTCTTCAGCACACTTGATGAGAGTGGTTCCAGTGGCTGGAAAGTAGATGAGCCAAATGAAATGAGTTGGAAAACAGGGTAAGTAGAAAACCCTGTCAACAAAAGTGCCTGGGGAAGCGTAGAGGGTAAGAAGCAGTAGATGTAGAAGGTTCTGTGTTTTATAAAATGAAGGACAGCTGGGCTTGTTTACAGACGTCCTATAGAGCAGAGGAAGCCTGCAGAGGCAGGAGAAAAGGAAGGGCAGCAGACGGGGCACTGGCCTGTGCTCTTCCTACCCGTGCAGTGGCGATGGTCGTGCAAAATTCAGCATATCACTTGGATTTATGTCCCCTGACTTGAGAAACACTGAGCTAAGACCACATCGTTTGATTTACATGTGATAGAGGGCTATAAATCATCACAAATTATATGACAAATTGACTTGGCTTGGCATCTGGAATGTGGCATCTGGAATGGAACGGGGTGACTACCTGATGAAAAGACAGATCTAATTTAGTGACACCATCAGGTAAAGATGAATGGATTATTACGATGTGTTTATATTATGTGTTTATTTACATAATAACATGATCTGAGTGATCTCATTAGTGAAGCAGAATATAGAATATGTGCTTAAAATTATGATTTGATTATTTCATTGGAAGTCTTATCCTGATTAGTGTTTGTATCCCAAAATATATATCCATCTAATATCATGACATCTATTTAGTGACTAAGCATTACATTAAAATTCAGCTTGCTCCTCTTTTATGTATACATTTCTGAACACACTAATACTCAGCTTATTTTATTTTCATTAATTTGTGTATACATTCAGATAGTTCAAGAAGTTCCATTGTTCGAATATTATCTGTATACTAAGCAACAATAGACATTATAAGACATAACCAAGTGAATTTTGATTTGAGTGTTTGCAAAACCAGATTCTAGTACTAAATATGGAAATAATTATCTTTTAAAATTGGAATCTGTTGATCAAATAAAATACTATCTAGGGTATCACATCGAGATAATAATATTGAACATTTGACTGACAATCTATCCACGTACATAGGAAACCCAATAACCCTCACCCACCAAGCATATAATTCTAGATTAAATATACCAAAAAAATTTTCAAATGAATGATACTAAAACTGGACATTTGCAAAGGGAAACTAAAATGCGAGTGACAAAATACAACCAAAAGCAAAGTTATTAGTCTAAGACTTATACTTTCCAAATAAGTTTATTAGAAAGAGAATCACAAATGGTTGTGAAAAAGAGCAGTTAGATAGATATTTATGATGATGCAAATGAAGAAAGCAGACAGAAGATGATTAAATATCAGAAAATACTGTTTGTTGAGGAACAAATGGAATAAATTAAGTTAAATACTATAGCAAGCACCAGAGTAGTGGAAAGTCATAATGATTACATTGAAAAGAACACAGTAGGAAAGAAAAAAAATAATCAAGGAACTTTGTATAGAGTATATTAGTTGTTTTTGGCCTTTTTAAATAGTATAATACTATTTGCACATAAAATTTGATGTTGGCAGCAGCTCAGTATTTGAAATAGATGAAATCAGAAGTGCTGTTAGGCTTTTTGAGGGGAAAGAGGTGCCACCCTTTCCTATCTCATCAGGGGTTCTCCTGCAAAGCTAATGAAGTCCTCTTAGGAAAATTGTGGGGTTCCTCGAAAAGGAGTTTGGAAACCCAAACTTGACAAAGGTATGGTTTTAAAATGCCATAACAAAGAATTATGTAAATGTTCATTATATGCATGAGTATCTTAAAGTACATGACTTGCTTACGTTTTCTTTTTTAAAGATTTATTTATTTATTTTAAAGAGAGTATGCACGTTCACCCTGGGGGAAGGGGCAAAGGGAGAGGGAGAGAGAAACCCCAGCAGACTCCCTGCAGAGCCCGGAGCCCGATGAGGGGCTCATCCCATGACTGGAGCCTTAAGCCACAGTCAGACACCCAACTGACTGTGCCACCCAGGTGCCCGCTATTTGCTTAGCAGTTTCTTGAACGATCACTAAAATCTGTGTGTACTTTCAGCACAAAACTGAAAGCCAGTATCTTAGTTTTGAGTTCTGAAGCTCTTCAACTTCTTTTTTCAGTAAAGTAAAACAAAAATTATTTGAACCAGATTATTTACTGAGTAAAGATTGAGAGTGGGCTCTCAATTTTCATGACAATCAAGGGTCCAGGACAATATGAAAACTTTACAAGGGAGCTAAGGGACTCCTTGTTATACACTAAATGTACAGCACTTACATAAATATATCCAAAGCCTTGGTGGAACAATTGCAAGGTTAACAGCTGATCCAGCAACTTGATTTATCAGAAAAGGTCTCTAAAGTTATAGAAATTAATTGAATTGAAACCCCAGATACCCAAATGTTACATCATGCTGTTTCTTATACCCTGCAAGAAAATTTCAGCCAGTCACACTGTCAGAACAAGCCTTCCAGGTTGGTCAGTTTATTCAGGTGATCAAATTGTAGTTCCTGGGCAAGCATAGCATTAGAATTGGATGGTCCTCCTTCGTGGAATTTCTTTGTAAAATCTACTACTTACAGGGCGCCTGGGTGGCTCAGTCAGTTAAGCATCTGCCTTAGACTCAGGTCACGATCTCAGGGCCCTGGGATTGAGCCCCGCATTGGGCTCCCTGCTCAGTGGGGAGCTTGCTTCTCCATCTACTCCCTGCTCGTGCTCTCTCTCCTTATCTCTCTCTATCTCTCAAATGAATAAAATCTTTCAAAAAAAATTACCAATTACTAATTATCTCCTGTATAGGATCATGGTTTTAAATGCATTATCTTATTTAATCTTTGGCATGTTATGTATTTGTAACTGAGACAATTAAGATTAAATAACTTAGCCAAGGTCACCTGGCTAACAAGTAAAAGCACTAGGATTTAAACTGGTTAGCTGAGTTTACAGTCTTTCCCCTATATTTTAAAGTCTAGTCTATCCTAGTCTTGTCCATTTGAATATAGATGCTGGTCCCTTAGTTAGGTGTTACTTTTTCCAGAACTTATACAATATCTCTGAGAGCATATTGTCTACAAAAGACCACTAATATCCATTTTCTGTCAATTGGTACCTTCTGCCTTCTGTTCTAATTACATTGCTCAGATTCTATCCCCAATTTCAGAGGCATAATAAACAAGAACAGAAGAAACACTGGCAGGTTTTATTAATTTTTCTTATTTAATTATGCCTCATAATTTCCTAAAACCTGGATATTGTAGAATATGGGTATAAATGTAATTAGGATAATTTTTTTCCAAGAGCCTAGTACTGCTTCAACAAAGCAAAATCTAATTTCTTTGTATCACAATGAACTCTTCCTAATACCTCTAGATTATCGAATATTCTCGGCTTCTTTATAAACTTAGCAATTAAAAGTAGTAACCAAAATCAGAAAACATCAACCTTTTAGAGAATTAAGGACATCTTAAACTAGCTATATAAGCCAAGGAGAAATGGGACCTTTCACCGTATGTGGTAAACTATAAGAATTTGGAATTCAAACAGTCATGTTTTCCTTCCTAAACAGAAAATGTATTTTTTAATGCAAGTCTGTATCCTTTAAAAGGTAAATTAGAAAAAGTCACCCAAGTTTGGACTAGGATTCAGTCATGCTGAAGGAGGGATCAAAATTAAGCTAGGCAAGAATCTTGAGAAGAGGTGGGTTTTTTGTTTCTCTTTATGTATTTGTCTCATTGTCCTTGCAACAACTAGGAGCATAGACAAGAAAGACAGGAGGCTGTGCACCTGTTCACCGCAGGTCCTCTTAATGCAAGAGGACTTGGTTCTACTGGGTTTTGAAATTGCTTTGTCTTCGCTTTATAGCCTACCTAGAAGCTGCACAGCTCGTCACAATTCCGCTAAGCATCCAGGGCACCCCAGTAGTGATTTTACAGATAGCTTAACTTCTTTTCAAACGTGGTTCAAAAGAACTCTGAGGTTGTGAGGAAAAAAATGACAACTGCCACTGCAAAAAACAAAAAAGCCACAAAGTAACAAATTTAGGTAGATGGTTTATCTCCGTTTCATTTTAGTTCTTTTTATTGGGTTTTGTCTTGTTCTTTCATTTGGAGCATATTCCCGTCTTCTCCTTTTGCTCGACTTTGTGTGTGTTTCAGTGAGTTAGGCGAACAGCTACCTTTCCTAAAGTTGAAGGAGTGATCCCATGGGAGGTCAAACCCGGTGTAGACTCTGTGTGTTGGGGGTCCCCGGTGGGATGGCTGCAGGTGAAGTGGGCACTGGCTGCGCTGATCCCGGGCTCTCTGCACTGAGGGTGCCCAGGGGACTGCAGAAGCTGAAGGGGGTGAAGCGGCTTGCGTGTCTCACCCCCCCCCCCCCCCCCCCGCCGCGGGAACGCGGCGTAGGGCGGCGTAGGGCGTGCCCTGCTGGGGCAGGTGGAGCGCAAGTACGCACAGGCCCCGTGTCTGGAGTCCGAGGGAACGCTGGGCGCCTGTTTCACCGTATCCCGCTGGCGGGGGTGCCCCGCGGTGCGCCACGCTGGGGCCTCCTTGGTGAGACTCTTGAGAATGGTGTGGGCTAGGGGCGCGGGGTGCACTGAGGCGGCAGGCCGGCCAGGCTGCCCGACCCTACTCCTTGGGATAAGGTGGTGCAGGAACAGAAAGCGTGGGGCTCGCCAGCCCCTCTGTCTCAGAGTTGTTCCAGCAGCTTCCCCCGCTGCTCAGTGGAGCTCTAAGGCTGGATCTTTGTATTCTAGTTGCTCTTTTAAACTGCGGGTTTTTTTTTTCCTGTGCCCGAGGGCATCTGGGGCTAGAGCCAGGGCTCGCGAAGGCAGCAGGCCGGCCGCGGCGCCCGGAACCCGGTGCCCGTCAGCACCATGCGCTCGCCAGGTGGACGCCAGTGTAAACAGTGGCGCTCGCCAGCCTCTGGAGCTGGAGGGGTTCCAGCAGCTGCCCCGCTGCTTGGCAGGGTTCTAGGGCTGAGGCCTTTCTGTGCTGGTTGCTCCCTCACACCCGGCGGTCTGTCCGCGCCCCACGGGGCACACGGCTCTGCCCGGGTCCGTCTGTGCTCGCACAGCCGAGGCTTCCCTGTGTCCGCGCCTCCGCTCTGTCCCCGTCTCCCTGGGGTCCCTCCGGCTTCTGGGC